>BQNB010004552.1:2357-107091 GCA_026074375.1 Tanacetum coccineum | reverse complement strand
TCAACGTATGTAGGTTCTTTCAAACGCGTCGATTAACATCCTAAATGCGCCTGACACAATAGCAAAACACGCATTAGCCTTGCCATTGATTTTATATCAAGACCGATTTACGCGTGAGAGTAAGTATATAGGCTGATACCGGAAGGCTAGGTAATAAATGTGAGAATAAATGTGTAATACATGAGTTACCTAAAATCAAATGAGGTTGGTATATTTATGTCACCTTAATCATTGTATCTGACAACACAAGGAACTGGCGTGGCGAGCTATGCCTAGTTTAGGTGTTGCATGACAATGCAAAAGGCGGCTCACGTTGGGTCTTTGGAAAGACCGTTGGATAAAAAAAAGTATTAGGTATAGTAAAAGAGTGCTTGCCTTTGACACTTAACCTAGCCACATCACCTAATTGTTTGCAGTCGTTCGGTCGCAGCTGTTCTCTGGACACGTGTCTACGAGATCACATATACGTCATCAAGAACAAACTGTCGAAGATTTATATAGTGTAATTTGTGATATTTAGATTCGAATTGTCAGTCTCGCTTCGTGTATATCTTAGGTCTAACGAGGTTTATTAATTATTTCCATCTATTTATGTTAATTAGTGTAGTTACATAGTAAGGAAAAAAAAGGCAAAAGGATGTACCATAACTTAACAATGGATCAACAATTCGTCATTCATGTGTTGTTGAATTAAAGAAAAAATCATCTTGATACCATTACTTATGGCATCACATATCTGATTCCTAATAGTCATTTGTGACCTTTATTTTGTGAAGTGGTTGGCTGGCGATTGGCGAACATAAAAATATTCGTATGCGTTCTTTTTTTCGTGTTATGTCGTTTATTTTTGATGTTGCGTGGACTTCATTTTGTTGATTCGAATCGTGACACACGAATTTTATGAAAACATAACTAGTCGGACTAAAGCTAAGCTTGACGTAACAGAT
The DNA here is from genome assembly GCA_026074375.1 of Tanacetum coccineum. Lineage (NCBI taxonomy): Eukaryota > Viridiplantae > Streptophyta > Magnoliopsida > Asterales > Asteraceae > Tanacetum > Tanacetum coccineum. The sequence goes on along the minus strand of BQNB010004552.1, from coordinate 106,144 downwards.
TTAAATTCGCATCCAACTTTGACAATCCTTCTAGAAGAAAAAATCGTAAGATACGAGTCGTATTTGGTCCTTTTCATACATAATCTATGAAGTCCTTTATTTTCCACTTTTCATAACGTATGAAAACAAGATTAAGATATTAATACGACTGAAATAGTTTCTTTGTTGTCCAATGAGCGTTCTTATCTTTAAAATATTAATCATGAAGAATGGCATCGTATCAACTTCTAAAGCTTGATTAAGAGAGTTTTTTTAAGACTACTTTAACTATCAATCAAATAAAGTTCATGCTTAATTACTCTAAATTTGGATAAAAATTTTATATAAAGTGCATCACGCTTCACACTTTATGGATGTTGGTAATTTTAGTGTTATCAACTATCATTTTATGTAATTGTGTTTTATTTGAGACTAGTGCCTTATGCAAGTTTAGCTCAAGACGAGCAAGGAAGTGCGGAGTGCACACTCGTCATACTTAGCTTGATATAGCCACGATAAAGACGCAGGGTCAAGGGACAGTATACAAAGAATAATATTTTTTAGATCTGTCATAACCGAAAATAACCACTTTTTGGTGGTTACTTAGTGTCTTTTAATAACCATTGTGATGGTTGGGAAAATAACCGAAAGTAACCACTTTTCGGTGGTTATTTATAACCAGATTACGGTCTCATTTTCAAGATAGGACAATATAAAATACTCTAACGTTTTCTGATCGATCTCTCTTACCTTAGAATTCGATTGCCAATCTGTCTTATCCGATTAAGGATTTCGTGAACCCAAGGCATATAGGGTCAAAATACTTTAATCTGAAAGTGATTACATGATTCAGATTGATATCCAGATTATAAACCATTCACACACCAAATAATTTTCCTACAAAGATTAAAGTATTTCCTGGTTTTAATCATGAGAGACACTGTTAAGGATATGACTGAGAAGTTTGTAAAGTAAGATAAGTTTGAGAGGAATGATTTTAGGCACTGGCAGAAGAAGATGCACTTTCTTCTCACCACGTTGAAGGTTGTATACGTGCTGAGTACCCCCATGCTTGAGTTTGAGGAGGATGAGACGCTGGAGCAGACAAGGAAATGATGCAAGTGGGAGAATGACGATTACATCTGTCGTGGACACATCTTAAACGGTATGCCTGATGCCTTATTTGATGTATACCAAAACATGGGTTTGGCAAAGGAGTTATGAAAATTACTACTCAATGGTTTTGACGTTTGTAGTGGTTTTTGTTAAACGGGAGAAGATAATAGGGCTAGTTTATAGCATTGCTTCTTTGCGCTGAGATGTTCTTACGAGATTACATTAGACGGATGTGTTTCAAATTTTATGCGAAATGTTTGGATGATTTAAGAGTTCTCTTGTTCGAAATGGATTAATATTCTCTTTCTTCTTATAAAAAAATGTATGCATTAAGTTCATATGCTCCTATTCAAAATTAAATTTACGGAGTATGTCACGGGTGGGAGAAAGGAAGAGACAAATAAAGTGTGGGGGCCGGGGCCAAACCGTCTTTTTTTCTGTTTCTCTGTATACGATTTTCAAAAACAATTGTCACAAGTTTTTGCATTTTCATTATAGTTTTTAATGATTTTTGATTTTATATTAAATAATACTTTAAACCCTTTGCTTCACATATTTAATACACTCCACACTCCAACCCCAACATACACACACTTTCACATGCTCTGTAATATAACTACAAAACCTTGGTGACCATATCCACAAATATAAAAGAACACTTGTTCTTTTTTTAACATAAGTTGCAAGAAAATGCAAAAGGGTATATACATAATGCTATATTTTTATAAATCATTGCTGGGTTTTATTTTTATAAAAAGTTGATGAATGTTTTTTTAATTATATTTTGGTGGTGTAATGAGTAGGAAGCAAGAAGGAGATGAAGTATGTTTTAGTGACTGGTGGTGTTGTCAGTGGACTTGGTAAAGGTGTCACTGCTAGTAGCATCGGTCTTCTTCTTCAAGCATGTGGTCTTCGTGTTACTTCGATTAAAATTGGTTCGAATCATACAAATTTATTTAATTTCTTAAATCTAAATCTCTGTTTGTGATTACCTGAAAATGATGCTTAAAACGTCAACATAAAGTTGGTGAGAGTCATAGGTTTAAGACACGATAATCAAATCCAACTGTAAATTACTGTGATAATAAAGAAAACATTGCAGGACAATAAATGAACTATCATACAGGCTAACATGCAAATCCAATCAATCACACAAATACCCAGCAAACGACCACAAGACGTCTCATATCGTACCAAGGTCCCTGTGGTTACCCCCTTAGCCCAGGCCATGGATACTCCCAAAGTAACCTTCCTGCTCGCTAGGCCACAATACCATCCACTAAACAGGCCATGGATACCCGCAGGTGATCCCCCTGACTTAGTTCGCAATTCTCAATATCACATCACAAAACATGTAGCACACAACATACAATAGTCACGTATAGTCCATGCATCTTTGACAACACATTATCACAGTAATCAAAACATTTCCAAACACTTTGCATCATTTTCACCCCAATAAATCATAAGAAAAGAGGGGCTATGAAACTCACCTGAATGCTCAAACGCAGCTTCCAAACAATATCAACACAAGCTACACAATACAAACACAAACGTGTTACACGCGACCAAGCTAAAAGCTCAAGTCCATGTAACTCACATATGATGGATGTCTAAGAGTTTGTTTAACCATCATGGGTTACCCCGTCACCATGCCCAAACCTAACCACTTCATTATCACATTACACTAGTTAACTACAATTTGTTCAAAACTGCAGAATTTTAGCGTGTCTTGACTAACTTAAAAACCTTACTTGATGACCTTTATAAATTATACCAAAAATAATCTATGTTCCTTTATGTGTTCTCTAACTACCATTTGATTCCCAAAAGCCATTTACATGCCAAAGTACTCCTAAGAAAATCAAACTTTAAAACTATCCTAATTCGGATCTGATTGCACACCAAAATTTTTGGTATACATCAAATAAGGCATCAGACATACCGTTCAAGATGTGTCCACGACAGATGTAATCGTCATTCTCCCACTTGCATCGTTTCCTTGTTTGCTCCAGCATCTCATTCTCCACAAACTCAGGCATGAGGGTACTCAGCACGTACAACCTTCAACGTGGTGAGAAGAAAGTGCATCTTCTTCTGCCAGTGCCTGAAATCATTCCCCTCAAACTTATCTAGCTTCCCAAACTTTGCAGTCATATCCTTAACAGTGTCTCCCATGATTAAAACCAGGAAATACTTTAATCTTTGTAGGAAAATTATTTGGTGTGTGAATGGTTTATAATCTGGATATCAATCTGAATCATGTAATCACTTTCAGATTAAAGTATTTTGACCCTATATGCCTTGGGTTCACGAAATCCTTAATCGGATAAGACAGATTGGCAATCGAATTCTAAGGTAAGAGAAATCGATCAGAAAACGTTAGAGTATTTTATATTGTCCTATCTTGAAAATGAGACCGTAATCTGGTTATAAATAACCACCGAAAAGTGGTTATTTGTAACCCCCGAAAAGTGGTTATTTGTAACCACCGAAAAGTGGTTACTTTCGGTTATTTTCCCAACCATCACAATGGTTATTAAAAGACACTAAGTAACCACCGAAAAGTGGTTATTTTCGGTTATGACAGATCTAAAAAATATTATTCTTTGTTTATTGTCCTTTGACCCTGCGTCTTTATCGTGGCTATATCAAGCTAAGTATGACGAGTGTGCACTCCGCACTTCCTTGCTCGTCTTGAGCTAAACTTGCATAAGGCACTAGTCTCAAATAAAACACAATTACATAAAATGATAGTTGATAACACTAAAATTACCAACATCCATAAAGTGTGAAGCGTGATGCACTTTATATAAAAATTTTATCCAAATTTAGAGTAATTAAGCATGAACTTTATTTGATTGATAGTTAAAGTATTCTTAAAAAAACTCTCTTAATCAAGCTTTAGAAGTTGATACGATGCCATTCTTCATGATTAATATTTTAAAGATAAGAACGCTCATTGGACAACAAAGAAACTATTTCAGTCGTATTCATATCTTAATCTTGTTTTCATACGTTATGAAAAGTGGAAAATAAAGGACTTCATAGATTATGTATGAAAAGGACCAAATACGACTCGTATCTTACAATTTTTTCTTCTAGAAGGATTGTCAAAGTTGGATGCGAATTTAAATCTGTTACGTCAAGCTTAGCTTTAGTCCGACTAGTTATGTTTTCATAAAATTCGTGTGTCACGATTCGAATCAACAAAATGAAGTCCACGCAACATCAAAAATAAACGACATAACACGAAAAAAAGAACGCATACGAATATTTTTATGTTCGCCAATCGCCAGCCAACCACTTCACAAAATAAAGGTCACAAATGACTATTAGGAATCAGATATGTGATGCCATATCTTTAATTAGGAATCAACAAAATGAAGTCAGTCTCGCTTCGTGTCTATCTTAGGTCTAACGAGGTTTATTAATTATTTCCATCTATTTATGTTAATTAGATGATGTGGCTAGGTTAAGTGTCAAAGGCAAGCACTCTTTTACTATACCTAATACTTTTTTTTATCCAACGGTCTTTCCAAAGACCCAACGTGAGCCGCCTTTTGCATTGTCATGCAACACCTAAACTAGGCATAGCTCGCCTCGCCAGTTCCTTGTGTTGTCAGATACAATGATTAAGGTGACATAAATAGACCAACCTCATTTGGTTTTAGGTAACTCATGTATTACACATTTATTCTCACATTTATTACCTAGCCTTCCGGTATCAGCCTATATACTTACTCTCACGCGTAAATCGGTCTTGATATAAAATCCATGGCAAGGCTAATGCGTGTTTTGCTATTGTGTCAGGCGCATTTAGGATGTTAATCGACGCGTTTGAAAGAACCTACATACGTTGAACGCGAATAGCTTATTGCTTCTATAGTTATACAAAAGAATCATCAGAAAAGATACGTGCGAAAAAAGATACGCGTAAAATACAAAAATAAGAAAGATCGAAAGTATAATTCACAAATCACTCACAGTTGAAAGAAGTGACTTCTTCATTCCATGCATTGTAACAAGACTTACCGAAAGTTGATACCATGTGCACGTTTTACATGAATATTAAAAATGATTATTTTAAGGAAAGTTTCATTTTAAAGAGTATAAAAACAGAATTACTACAATCCTTTTTAGAAAAAGGTGGCTTAAACTACACACAACCCAGTCCTTTAGTGAAACATGGTCATGTTAATAAGGAAGTCAAAATAATTCAACTCCAAAACTTGCACGTCACATTTCTAGTATAATATTAGTAACTCGGTTTCTCGTCACATTTCTATTTCGATTTATCCCAAATTGATTGTTCATTTCAAAAAATCGATAAGAAAATTTGTTCGAGTTTATCATATTATTCTCACTTGAAGTTATTATAACAAACCTTAAAAAAGATTTAAATTAATTATTTAAGAGTAAAACTGTCATTCTACAAAAAATAACGAGATGAAAAAATTGTAATATGATATTTTTCTATAAACTAGAAAAGAATGCTGTTTTTTGTCTGGTTAACAATTATTTAGGACACGTAAAGAAATAGTTTAAGTCATCCACAATGGTGGTTATAAAAAAGGTTTAATAAAATAATGAAAGATATTTAAAAACTTTAAACCACGAGAACATCTATTTTCAAGCTATATGTGACATGAAAAAGGTCTAGATTTTAAACGCTTTTCATAACTTTAAATACACTTGAATATGTGAGATGTTTATAAAACTTGAAAAGGTTTATACATAGCGAGGATAGGTTTATAAAATTAAAAGGTTTATAAATTAATGTCATAACACCTACCACATTTTAAAAACCTCGAAAGAATTATCATGTGGTGAGCTCTAATTAACTTCTTAGAAAGATTACATTTAAAAGGAATATTTGTTCGGAAAAAAAGATTATTTATGGAAAGTATTTGAAACCGTCTTAACAAATAGCGTTCCAAAATATTGGCATTTTATTAGTTCGGTTAAACAACCGTTCCTAAAAAGGAATTTAAGACGTTGTTATTTACCCGAATCCTTAAAATGGGTTTGTTTTTTGAACTTCAATTTTGACATTTGAGCGACTTTTAGAGCCTTCCTTAAAATGGTTTTTGGCGTTTCTTTAAAAAGTTTCTTTTGTCATTTAGAGCGTTCCTTAAAATGGGTTCACATTATATTATTACATTCTACCAGAACAATAACGCTTACATAATATTATCTTAAAACAATACATAACACAAAAAAGAAAAAATACCCCAAAATTTTAAAAACTAACATATTACTAAATAAGCAAAAAGGTTTAGCCATTCAAAGAGACAAGCCATCAACAAACAAAAGATTCACATGACTTGTATAAAACATCCTATGTAAATGAAAACAAACATCTTAATTACTTGATTGAAGACAAAGACCTAACACACTCAACTAAACACTTCAAACTACACACTAACCCACCAACAGCAGCAACTAGCAACTGAGCAAAACATGGCGAAAACAAAATGTTAAAACCTAATTGTAGGCTTCATAGATCATTTTGCCCATCTAGGATATAATAACATTGAATGATATAAAGCACAGTGGAATAACAAATAAGAAAATCAATTAAAAGACAAGGTCGGTTTTTATTCATAAACATATCCCCAAGATCAATGATCCGTGAGGCTAAACTAACTAATACACTATTCACTTATATCATCTACTCTGCAATCTAATAACTAACCTTACAAATAAGCAAATATTAACTCTCATTGGAGAAATCTAACTATTGAAGGATAATAAAACTATTCACCCTAGATCCTCCTTTTATAGTATATAATAAGTCAAGTTTCACTTGAAACTAATAATGAATAATTATGAATAAAATTCAATCAGTTTATTCAATCATTAATCTTTAACCAAATCTTTCAATTCATATCTTTTGTATGTATTCTTTGACTACAACTTTGTCCTTCATTTTCCATCTTGTTTCATTTTGTGTTTTGTCTTAATCAACACAAAATATAATTCCCAACAAATCTTCCCAAAATTGATAATTACAAAGCCCAATAAGCATGAAAAAGTTTTACTACACTGTTATTGGAAACTTTTTTTTTTAATTGGAAACTAACTTGAATAAAAAGGAACTACACACTGTCTTTGTGAAATCATGGTCAATGTTAATAAGGAAGTCAAAATAATTCAACTCCAAAACTTGCACGTTAGTGACTCGGTTTCTCGTCACATTTCTATTTCGATTTATCCCAAATTGATTGTTCATTTCAAAAAATCGATAAGAAAATTTGTTCGAGTTTATCATATTATTCTCACTTGAAGTTATTATAACAAACCTTAAAAAAGATTTAAATTAATTATTTAAGAGTAAAACTGTCATTCTACAAAAAATAAAAGATAAAAAATTGTAATGATGATATTTTTATTAAACTATGTGTTTTTTGTCTGTTAACAATTATTTAGAAACGGAAAGAATAGTTAAGTCATCCACTATGGTGGTTTATAAAAAAGGTTTATAAAATTATGAAGATATTTAAAAACTTGTAAACCATAGTGAACATTTATTTCAAGCTTATGTGACATGAAAAAGGTCTAGGATTTTAGACCTTTTCATAATTTAATACACTTGAATATGTGAGATGTTTATAAAACTTGAAAATGTTTATACATAGCGAAGATAGGTTTATAAAATTAAAAGGTTTATAAATTAATGTCATAACTCATAACACAATTATAAACCTTTAGAAAGATTTATCATAGTGGAAGCTCTTATTAACTTCTTTAGAAAGATTTACCTTTAAAAAGGATTATTTGGTTCGGTTAAAAAGATTTTTTGGAAAGGTTTTTGAACCGTCTTAACAAATAGCGTTCCAAAATATTGGCATTTTATTAGTTCGGTTAAACAACCGTTCCTTAAAAAGGAATTTTAAGGTACTGTTGTTTTTACCCGTTCCTTAAAATGGGTTTGTTTGAACTTCAATTTGACTTTTGGAGCGACTTTTAGAGCCTTCCTTAAAATGGTTTTTGGCGTTCTTTAAAATGGTTTTCTTTTGTCATTTAGAACGTTCCTTAAATTGGGTTCACATTATATTATTACATTCTACCAGAACAATAACGCTTACATAATATTATCTTAAAACAATACATAACACAAAAAAGAAAAAATACCACAAAATTTTAAAAACTAACATATTACTAAATAAGCAAAAAGGTTTAGCCATTCAAAGAGACAAGCCATCAACAAACAAAAGATTCACATGACTTGTATAAAACATCCTATGTAAATGAAGACTGCCGTCAACATGCTGTAACATGACCATGAAAACAAGTCATAACCTGTTTGTTTCTAAAATCGATCATAGCAACCTTATTCATCGTGATCCCTTCTGCTTCTTGAATCTGCTCGTAACAGTAACCATGTCCATACCTGCTGTATAAACACGAACACCAAGACCCTAATCTGTACATCGATCATCACAATGATCTTTAGCAGCAACAATATACAACCATCATTTCCTGCTGTGATAATACGTTTATCACCTGTTGCTTTAATAAAATGATCATGATGTCTTATGAACACCATCAATGACTCACACAGCAGCTTCTTTATCGAAACCCTAACTTTAATAGAAAAGCATCTGGAATATAACCTGAATCTTGCAATAAGACCTTAGAAAATTAGGGTTTCAATGGATCATAACAAACCACATCAAGACTGCCGTCATCAGGATATCCCTACTAGGGTTCATTATCAATCCTAGGATTGACTCACCAAAGCTAGCAGAAACATAAGCATTCAATCTTCAACCTGCTTCTTTTCTGATAAAAAAAATCAACAACCCTAGATTAGGGTTTTATTAGACACGTATAGCAATATCACAAAATCAATTGATTTCGTGTCTTCTATCCATCTTCTTAATCAGATCTAGGGTTTGTAGGAAAACCCTAGTTTCACCAAATCACCATGTACCAAAGATCCAGAAACACGAACCTTTTGTTCAAGAATACGACACCTAAAAACCTTGTACTCCTAGATATCAAGAGCAACCCGCTCTGATACCAATTGTTAAAACCTGATTGTAGGCTTCATAGATCGTTTTGCCCATCTAGGATATAATAACATTGAATGATATAAAGCACAGCGGAATAACAAATAAGAACATCAATGTTATGAACAAGGTTTTTATTCATAAACTATATCCCCAAGATCAAATGATCCTTGAGGCTAAACTAACTAATACACTATTCGACTTTAATCAGTCGACTCTGCTATCTAGATAACTAACTACTAATAAGCTAACTATTAGACTCTCATTGGAGAGATCTAACTATTGATGGATAATAAAACTATTCACCCTAGACCTCCTTTTATAGTATAAGGAGTCAAGGTTTACATGGAAACTAATAATGATAATAATGATAAAATCAATCAGTTATTCAATCATTATCTTTGACCAAATCTTTCAATTCTTATCTTTTGTAGTATTCTTTGACTACAACTTTGGTCCTTCATGTTTCCATCTTGTTTCATTTGTGTTTTGTCTTATCACCTCAAAATATAATTCCCAACACAAAACATTTCCCATGTTGATCTTATAAAATTCCTCAATTCGCGTCATTGCAGTAATCCACGAAAAACTTTGCTCCCCCATTAAGTACCCATCCGTCCAACTTGTCTTGCATTAAATATCTTGTTCGTTTCAGTCATTGCGATTTATGAAACGATTTACTAAGGCTCGAGTCTTTTGCGGCCTCTTCGGTAACTTCGTCGTAGCTCTTCTGATTGTTTTTATGCCAATGGCTCTTCAATCTACGTTAACAACCATTTTATAATATCAATTAGTTACAAGTACTATATATTAACTTATATAGGTATATGAATTTTAAGTAGGATATGATTAATCCAAAACTACCATCTGATGGTGACCATGTCCAATCAATGGTGCTTGTGATGGCAGAGGTTCATCAATATACATAAAAAACAATTTACTTATATCAATTAGTTATGATTTTAGATAGGAATAGTATGGTTGCAAGTTAATTAAACATAATGATTGCATATCTATAAATAATCTGATGTAGTTTTAAGCAGGAAATTGACTTCGTATACTTTAAACTAAGTTATCCACATGTGTATATACAATGTAATGATTGAGCGTTTACCGCTGTATTGCGAACTCGTGCATCGGTAGTTCGATATCTTGATGGTTTGCTAGACGGATGACTCACGGAGTTGTGTCATGAAATTTTCTTGGAGAACTACATTTAATAATATATAGGTGAACAATTACGGAGTAGTATAATATTGCACAAACTCGCATATAATTAACGAATATATACCTTGATGTATTTTCGTGGTTATTGAAGAATTTGGCCACCTAACACATCATTTAAGGTTTTCACTTCATTAGATTGTCTAGCAACATGATATGTCGAGCATCCCTCTTCTACTGTGTCTACATGTACCTTCACGTAACCCGGCTCGATAGGTAAAGCATCCCATCTCTACTCGGATATACTTGCCCTTTAGCTACTATTTGGTATGTTCTAAACCATTCCACAATCAACTCACATGCCTGCACAACATAGAATTTTGTTAGCATTTCAAATATATAGTAGAGAGGGTTCACAAGATAAATACAAAACATTTAGACAATATAAATATGATCAAGTTTCAGTAGTGCAAAATTTATGCGAGTATGGTAAAGTGACCATCAAATAGATACCATATGCTTTAGTTAGCATAAGTCAAGCTAAATCATTGCTAATAGAGACGTCGTAAATTCCATCTTGCCAATGCTAGCTAATTTTGCATACGCAAGAGAAACGTAGTATGCAAAATAGCTAAGGCCATCAAACTACAATAAACTGCAAGAGTTTAGAGCAGTACATCTCTTCTTATGTGTTCTTACAAGTGACGTGGAACTAGTCTCCATGTAATTCTCAAGAGTAATCAAATTGATGCATAAAAGATATAAATTCAGCCATCTGATCTACAATTTATATATGAAATCAAGTTTCAACAGTGCAAAATTCAAACAAGTGACTATTTAAGAGGTCTAAAATCACATAATAGATCATTAAAACTTAAGCATTTATAGCATCATTTTATAAAAAAACAATATAAACTAGTCTCTAGTAATATAGTTTTAGATAAGGCATCATGCTAATGGATGGTTTCACTTCTTGCTGAATTATACAAACAGCTACATTTCAATGTGTGTAAAGTTAAAGTTCGAGCAAGAACTTAGCTTGGTGAATGTATTTACAGGAACTATGGCCGACCTATTTTTAATTATGATGGAATTGACACTGATAGAGTATCCAAAAGAATTTGGTTGTTTTAAGAAGGAGGTGTAAGTAAGTAAACTCCTACTGTCGACATTCGACTGAGGAAGAAGGTAGTACGGACCAATTCCATAAAATAGAACCCCTGGAGCAGACAAGGTGTTGGGCAAGCATGAAGATAATTTTTTTGAAGTGGTGGTGATAAATAAGCTGGCAATGCATATGGTGACGATGAAAATGCCATGACACCTGAAACATTGACAGGAACGAATGAAACACAGAATTAAGTGCACACTCAACAGTTGGATCAGTTGTATACTGTCCAAAATTAATGTTTCTACTCTTGCTTGTCATGTTCACCGAGAAACTATCATAGTTGAGCATGGCTTCACCACAGGATCAGGTAACATACACATATTTGCAGACACACTAAACACATGACCCACACAAACTAAAAAACTGACAGCAGAGGTATTGCACCATATTTGCATACATCAAACTAAAATCTAACAACAGAACGTGTTGCAGCAGACCCGAACTAGTACATTTGACTGCACAATATTTGCATACAGCAAACTAAAAACTACTCCCTCCGTCCCATATTAAGTGTCCACAATGGAATCTTTGTGGTCTTTTTTATCAACTTTGACTGTAAATATTTGTGTTTGTGTTATATAATACTTAATGAAAATTATACCAATGAAAAATACATTCAAAACACTATCAATTCATATATTTTGCATCAAGTATCATATAACATAAAAAAAATAATTAAGGTCAAAGATGAAGAAAAAATACTTGAAAAAGTCAAACTGGACACTTAATGTGAGACGGAGGTAGTAAAAACTAAAAATATTTAAATGTGGAAAGTTACCTCGATTTCATTAAATTCATCATATGATCCACCTGAAGCACAAGTGGATTGGACTAGCCAACATGTCCTAGAGTCTGGTTGTAATGTGGGTATGGCGGCCAACACATTCAGTGTTACTTTATTCACCAGGGCATCAAAATCATCAACTGCTACCTTACGTTCGTCACACCCACATTTCCTAATCCCTTCTTTTTTCCAACAACTGATGATTTTGCCCTGGTCCCCGGGTGGTCTGGTCCAGCACCCTTGTAAGCGGATCTTGTCCCACTATAGACACATGACAAATCCAAACGTATAGGCTTTTTAATGATAACATATACAACAACAAAATAAAATAATCAACATACAACAAAACATCACTTTTTCGATTCCTTTTTTATAATGCAAAATTTCTGTTAAACTAAAAAAAATAAGTACAAACATACAACACAAATGCTCAATAATCAGATATTGGACCACTAATACATTAACCTCATCATTCGACCCAATAAATTAACTAATCCCTAATTGACAAATATCACTAATTGCGTTTAACAAAATAAAAAGTATTGAATATTTACCTCACAAAATTGACTGAAAAGCTTCATACTTTAAACCCTAAAAGTACAAATCTGCCAAAAATATAGGAAGAGTTAGCTTTGATTCTATGTTTTTGGATATTAGGTGTTGAAGAACTTGTTTATATATGGAGGATATGTAGTGGCCGGTTAACCCCTTTGATCCGGGGAATAGGATTGTGGGTGGTTTCTCCTATGTGAAATGAGGAGAAGTGGGTGAACCCAGAATATTAACCCGCCAATTTACCTCCAGTTACTTTCACTATATTACTCTATGTAATGATATAAATAATTTTATAAGATAAAGTGACTTAAAAATCTTTAATACTATGAAGTGTTATCATTAGATTGAAATTTTAACACATTAAATAAAGTTGAAATTGTTATAGAATAACATACACTAAATTAAAAAAATTAAATTTAGATCAACCTCCTTTTGATTTTCGTTAATGTTACATAACGAGTTTTTAAACCCGCGCTTCGCAACAAGGTGAAGGAATAATGAGGGATACAATTGTATATGCCACAGCACGGGCAAGTTGTAGTCTGTGTCGTTGAGTAAAACTATTTTATGCAATATCGTACGTCTTCTATTTAGGAGAAATACAAAATTTAAGTCCACATATTTTATGCGGTTCGATTTACAGCTCCACAAAAGGCCCCTATCAATGATATTTAGGAGAAACCTCGCCAAGACACGGACGGTCACAACTTTAATCGAACATGCGCGTAGTCATCACAACCTAGCTTATTTGACATGTCGAAAGCACTGCAACAAAGTATGGTTGCAAATCTATAATGTATTTAGGGATCCACAAACACGCTAAGCGCCACAAATTAGTGTAAGGTTGTAATCAGGCCGACATAAGCAGCAATTCAAAAACAGAAGCTTTTTGCACATCGTTTGTCATTCAATGTTATGAGGACAAACAACAATCCATGCAAGGAGAAGTTTGGCCACGGATAAGGTCAAGTAAAGACGTATACCCAAGCCCCTCAATGGCCAAACTTCTACTTGCAAACATAAGCATCACCCATGTCCAACACTAAACAATACCCCTAATTTATTGTATTCGTTATAGCATTACAACAATAAACAAAATGCAATAACTCAAAATACAATAATATAAAGCAGTGCAATAAGCCAAATCAAAACCCCTAATTATTCCTTATGCTAACATTGCATTCACCTAATCCTAACAATATGAAGAACTATAATCCCAAAACTCACACACCCAATTCCAAAACAGTAAAAACAAAACAACAATGCACAACAACGATGTGCCAAACTTAAAATAGCACAACAACAATGTAAAAAAATAATAGAATGCCAAACCTAAAATAGATCTCTTATTGTCTCTTGAATGAACCAAATCAAAACAACCAACACCTAATCTAAGAGTACATAAACCCTAAACCTACCAAAAATTACTAGAAGACACATGGCTATAATGCACTAACACCAACAATTAAGTGGAAAGATTAGCCGTCAGTTAACAATATAAATAAACGAATCACTATAGCCTCTACTGTTCACATACTCACAAATCACTATAGAAGTGATATAATATTGATTAATTGTTATCGTCGAGCCGGGTTAGGTGTTAACCGCCGGGTGTTTTACGAATTGAATTTTCAATGGATAGGTAAGGGATGTGAGTATCGTCCAGTGTATCACCCTAATGGATCAGATAAGATGGGTATGGACACGACCCAAGAATTATAGCCCAGTTGTTTCGCTAACGTTCTCCCGCTTTATGTTAGTTTACTATAATCTTGCAAACTAAGAAAATATAAATATGTTATGTTGGTCATAATATACATATTAACAAAATAACTAATATAAACAAAGATAAATTAAGCTATATCAAACCAAAGATAAATTAAGTTGTATCAAACCTTCCTTGTGGCACTACTTCGCTGAATCCATAATCCTTCGTTGTGGTCAGAGTGTAAGTATGTAGTTTCAACAATATCATCATCTAATGGAGGAACACCATTATAAAACGGTGGTAACTAGTAAAACTCATCATATTCGTTATCATCGACCACATTTTCAACACCAAGTATATGTCTATTACCATGCAAGTCGACACGTCATCTTGATTTACTCGGGTCCTTAACATAGAATACATGAGTGGCTAATTTTGCGATAATGAAAAGGTCACATATATAACCGACACTTGAAAGGTCTACAACTGTGAAACCTTTTTCGTCTACAATAATATCTCGTGCGTTGTTAGTCACCTACTTACATTTAAAGAGGGGTATAGTGAAAGTATTATAATCCAACTCCTATATTTCTTTTATACTACCTTTAAATGATTTCTCGGCATTTGAAGCCATTACATTATAATTACTTCTATCGAATTACATTATCGAGGCTATTACTGTAACTTTGATATTTTGCATTGTACTTTTTTCATCTTGCATTTCGGTGTAAAATGTATAATTGTTAACATCTTGGGCCTTCTCCCAACCTTTTCACTGTTTTATGAACATTTTATTGACTTAAATTTCCCGTCAATGTCTTTAAGCCAATATGAAAACTCTTCGTTATGCTTACGTTGATATCACTTGTTGGTTCTCCAGCAATGTGTGGTGCATAATATTTATTTGTGTTGCTAAATGTATGGAGTAAGACATGTCATGTGTTATGAGACTACAGAATGTGCAACCATTAAAGCATCACGGTATAGGTCGATCATTCTCAATCCAATTGTCCTAACACGTAAAAGTCTACCCTCATGATAAGAATGTGGAATGCCAATATTCCTGACACCTTTCACAACATCATTACCTAATTCAATTAACTCCTCGCAAGGTATCTGGTTCTGATACTACCCTCTGGTCGCGCCCGGTTCCTTACATACCCTTTTAATAAACTCATATATCTCTCAAAAGGGTACATATAACGTAGGAATACTGGACCACAAGCCTTAAATTTGATGGGGAAATACATAATAATTTTGAAGGGGGCCATATTTCATTTTAGTCTCATTTATTTTGTTTTACTTTTATACCTCGACTCCTTACAAATATGACATCTATTTATAGTTGCATACTTATATCTATATAATATACAATCATTCGGACACGCATGTATTCTTTTAACTTTTAAGCTTGATCTAACGAAAGAGGTAATCCATTATCTCAAGGAAATATTGTTAGGAATCCAACAAAGGATCGGTCACTCCACGTATTTTACGTTTCTAGCTCGTAGTTCACAATGTAATGTTAGTAATCTAATTGGGCCAAAAGGCCCATGGAAAGCCCACAAGCTCTCCATGGCCGGCCACTAGGGTAGTATAAATACCCTCTCCATGCCTTGGAGAGGGGGTTGGTTGTTCATTATTTCACACACTTAATACATTTCTCTCTTGTTTTACTTTCTCTCTCTAAAATGTTCATCGAACCACTCTCTCTCTCAAACCACCTCTCTTTCCCTCATCATGTATGTTATTTGATTGTTCTTCAATTGGTATCAAGAGCCATGGAGTGATTTGTTTAGTTTTTGTATTTGTTTCTGTTGCGTTTTTCCTTTAAAACTGTACGTTTTTCTTGTTCTTTCTTTGTTTTTGAAGCTCTTGTGTACACTAAAGGATCTTTTACCTTGGTAAATCTGATCTAGTATCTTTAGGATATAGGTGTACAAGCTTTGATTCAAGAAAAACATCACTTTTGTTCATCCTTTGTATTCGAAATCTTTAAAAAAGTACAAATCTTGATTTCAAAATTTTTGGCTTAAAAACCATAAAGTTTGCATTTTTAAGGTACTTATAGGCTTAGTAATATTAGGTGTAAAAGAAAATTTAGGAAAAAACAATCAAAAGTTAGTCTTTTTGTGTTTTTGAGATTTTGTGTTTCGTAACCGAATTAGAACCGAATTAGCAGTTTCTTTGGTAACCTAATTAGCAGCACCGAATTAGCAGTTTCTTTGGTAATCGAATTAGCATCACTGAATTAGCAGTTTCTTTGGTAACCGAATTAGCAGCACCAAATTAGCAGTTTCTTTGGTAACCAAATTAGCAGCACCGAATTAGCAGTTTCTTTGGTAACCGAATTAGCAGCACCGAATTAGCAGTTTCTTTGGTAACCGAATTAGCATCACTGAATTAGCAGTTTCTTTGGTAACCGAATTAGCAGCAACCGAATTAGCAGTTTCTTTGATAACCGAATTAGCAGTTTCTTTGGTAACTGAATTAGCAGTTTCTTTGGTAACCGAATTAGCAGCAACCAAATTAGCAGTCATTTGGACACCGAACTTGCAACTAAAGTTAAATCACACAAATTTGTTAACAAAATTATACGGTTTATTTCTGTGACTTGTAAAATCCTGTGGAACATTCATTTGTTTTCCCGGTTTAATCAAGAATTGTAAAATCCCGTATAGTTTCAAGACATAAAACACACAAAAGACAACTCTCAACCACACAATTTCTTTCAATCACCGTTCGATCAAACAATAATCTTTTAACATACAACTTTCTTAATGACGACTCTTGCTGACAAAGCGATTCTTTCGGGTGCTGACAATCGTTCACCTATGTTGGAAAAAGATATGTACGATTCTTAGAAAAGCATAATGGAGCTATACATGATGAATAGACAACATAGACGAATGATTCTTGAATCCGTTGAAAATGGTCCACTCATTTGGACTATAATAAAGGAGAATGGAGTGACTAGACCAAGCAAATACTCTGAGTTATCTGCTACGGATGCAATTCAAGCTGATTATGATGTCAAGGCAACAAATATCATTCTCCAAGGATTACCACCAGAGGTCTATGCACTCGTTAGCAATCATCAAATCGCCAAGGAACTTTGGGAAAGAATTCAACTTCTCATGCAAGGAACTTCATTGACGAAACAGGAATGAGAGTGTAATCTATATGATGAATTCGATAAGTTTGCTTATAAGAAGGGGAAACACTACGTGACTTCTACTTGAGATTTTCACTGCTACTCAATGACATGAACATCTACAATGTGAAACTGGATCAATTTCAAGTGAACACCAAGTTTTTGAATACTCTTCCTCCCGAGTGGAGCAAATTTATGACTGATGTCAAACTGGTTCAAGACTTGCACACAACTAATATTGATCAGATTCATGTTTATTTGGGACAACACGAATTTCATGCAAATGAAGTTCGTTTAATGCATAAACGCAACTCAGATCTGCTTGCTTTGGTTGCAACCCATCAAATAACCCAGTCTCCTTATCAAACTCATCAGAACTCATACCAAAACTTTCAATTTAAACCACAAGTTTCATTATATCAGTCTCCACATTATGGATCACCTTATCAGTCTCAACAATACTCAATCAATCAATCATCAACACCTCTTTCAATCACTTATCCATCCAATAATTATCAATCATCAGTTCACCATAACGTTTATTCACCACCATCATCCATCCCTCAAATGGAATATGCTCCTATTGTTAACCAACAACACCAACAACCTAAATTTCCCCAACTATACTCAGGTCTAACTGTTCCAGTGTTCAAGAAAGGTGACGATCTCATTGATGCCATCAACCATAAGATGTCATTCTTATTAGTTGTCGTCACATCTCGCTATCCTACTACCAACAACCAGCTGAGGTATTTGTCAAACCCTAGGCAACAAGCTACCATTAATGATGGAAGAGTTACTTTACAGCTAGTACAGGGGAGACAAATTTCTTTTCCTACGGGTGCCACTAGGACCTACACTCCAGGAGCAAGTGGAAGCAATTCTATAGGGAAACAAAGGACTCTTATTTGTTACAACTGCAAAGAGGAAGGACACATATCCAAACAGTGCACTAAACCTAAAAGGAAACGGGATGATTTGTGGTTTAAGGATAAAGTGTTCCTGGTACAAGCTCGAGCAAATGGTCAAATTCTACATGAGGAGAAACTAGCATTTTTGGCAGATCCAAGAATTGCAGAAGGTTAAGCCACACAGACTGTCATTACTCAAAATGCTGCTTATCAAGCCGATGATTTGGATGCATATGACTCTGATTGTGATGAACTCAATACTGCCAAAGTTGCTCTCATGGAAAATTTATCTCATTATGGTTCAGATGCTCTCGTTAAGGTACACAATCCTAATAATGCGGATAACAATATGATTAATCAAGGTGTCCAGGTGATGCCGTCTTCTGAACAGCCGAATGTTGTAAACCATTCAAAGACTAAAATAACCAGTGATAGCAATATCATTCCTTATTCTCAGTATGTGACAGAATCACAACAGTCAACTATTCAAAATTCTAACTCATCTGCACAACAAGGTGCACTGATATTATCTGTGATTAAACAACTAAAAACCCAAGTAATTAATTGTACCAAGATAAATTTGGTCAATAAAAGTGTCAATGATACTTTAACTGCTGAGCTTGAAAGATATAAAGAATAGGTTAAAGTTTTGAAAAAAGGACAAAATGTTAATTTAAAAAGTAAAGATAACATTTCAAATTCATGTAAACAGTCTATCAAGATTGATCGTCTTAAACAAACTCTTTATGAACATGTAAAAGAAAAGGAATCTTTAATGCAAACAGTTACTATTCTTAAAAATGATTTTAAGAAAGAAGAATCTAGAAACATTGATAGAGAAATTGCTTTAGAAAAGAAGATCAAATAGCTGGATAATATTGTTTATAAAAGAGATCAATCAGCACAAACTGTTCATATGTTAACAAAACCACAGTTTTTCAATGATCATACCACTAACCAAGCTCTAGGTTTTCAAAATCCTTTCTATCTGAATAAAGCTCAGCAGTTGGAACCAAAGCTTTATGATGGTAATGTCATTAAGAACACTAGTGTTATTGTGATTCCTGACTCCAAAGAGACCCTAATGCTTGCTGAAAAGATTCGTTCAAAAATGCTTTTAAAACAACAAGATCCAATGGTTTTAGAAAAGAAAGTTAATACCACACTAGTTGATTATGTTGTTCTTAACCAACTTTCTTACTATTTTGAAAAATGATTTGTTCCACAAACTGAATTATCTGATGAACAAGCCTTTTGGTCTCAGAATTATATTTGTAAACCCACCAAAGTTGAGGTTCCAAAAGAACTTCCTAAAGTCAGCATGGTAAATACGAGTTTGAAGAAACTTAAACACCATCTTGCTGGTTTTGATGTGGTTATCAAAGAAAGAACTACAGCCACAGCTATCACTGAGGGCTCGTGGGGGATTGAACATACAAAAGCTTGTTTTAGGGATGAAATAATTCCATTTGTAAAAGCACTGAAGGAATTCAATACATTCGATCAATATTTGATTGATGAACTTTCTGAAGTCCAAAATGTCTTTTATCAAATGGAACAGGCTGTGGAACAACATTGTTAAGTTTTAAATGAAAACGAGCGACTCTTGGAACAAGTCATCAACAAAGATATAGTGAACATAATTATGAATTCTACTATGGATAATGCTTCTGTGAATGTGCATGAATGTGAAAAGTGTCTCAAACTTGAGACTGAGCTTCTTAACAAAAAGGATTTCATTGAAAAAGAGACTTACGATAAACTTTTCAGAAGTTTTACCACTCTTGAAAAACATTGCATCTCTTTAGAAGTTGATACTCAACTTAATCAGGAAATTTTTTGAAGAGACAATTCTGTTTCAAATCAAAGTGCTCCAAATATTGATCAATATTTTGAATTAAATGAATTGAAAGCTCAGTCCCAAGAGAAAGACACGGTAATAAAGAAGTTGAAAGAGAGAATTAAATCTTTAAGTGAAAATATGAATGAAGATAAGGTCAAGAAGGACATAGAAGAGATTGAAACGTTAAATATTGAATTGGATCATAGGGTGTCAAAGCTTATTGCTGAGAATGAACATTTGAAACAGACCTATAAGCAACTTTATGACTCGATCAAACCAACACGAATTCGATCAAAAGAACAATGTGATGCTTTAGTTAGTCAAGTCAATCAAAAGTCTGTAGAAATCTCTGATTTAAATGTAAGTCTTCAGGAAAAAGATTTGGTCATTACAGCTCTCAAGAATGAATTAAGAAAACTTAAAGGAAAGGATTTAGCTGATAATGTTGTTACCAAATGCCCTATTGCTCCAGAAATGCTTAAAATTGATGTGGAACCTATAGCCCCTAGATTGTTGAACAATAGGACAGCTCACTCTGACTACCTTAGGCACACTCGGGAAGAAGTTTATGTCAGCCAACCGGACGGGTTTGTAGATAAAGACAATCCAAATCATGTGTACAAGCTTAAGAAGGCTCTCTATGGGTTGAAACAAGCTCCTCGCGCGTAGTACGATCTATTGTTGAAGTTTCTACTCTCTCAGGAATTCTCTAAAGGAACCGTGGATCCCACATTGTCAAGGGACAAAAAAGAGTTAGATTCCTGAGCCCCAGTTCCACATCCTGTCAGGAAACACAACACAAAATAGCTTCTTCATCAAACCTAGTTTCTAACAAACCTATGTTGTCTTCTACATGAGTAAAACCGTCAACTAGTGCTAGCAGATCACAGCCTTTGGGTAATAAAAAGAAAGATAAGATTCAGCAAACACCAAGTATTACTCAGAAGAATAAAGTAGAAGCTTCAACCCTTAGGACAGTTTAAATCAGTGATTGAAACAATAAATGAATTATTTAGTTGAACCTAAAGGAAATGCAAATGGACTGCATACCAAGCTTAATGAGGATTTCTAATTCTATGTGTAAGTGTAATGGTGTGCATGCTTTTTTGTAATCATGAAATTGTGGTTATTGAATTTTATCAATGATAGTGAGTCCTCGTACCTAAATCTAAATCTGTTTACGAAAAGTTCAAAAGAAAAGTTGGAACCAAAGAAAAAGTATCTCACAAATATTGGATACACTTGGAGTACTTACTGTGTCGGGACCTTCACTATAGTAGGAATGCAGCCCTTTTAGTACTAGGATAACCACAATGCAAAAGTAAGCCTGGGAAACCAATCTACTTAGAAAGTGATACACTCTAAGCATGTACGGTAACATTTGTTTACTTCAAGGGAAACTAGGAAATCTTAAAAAACTATGTTCCATTAGCAAACTAAGGATATTTTACAATTTTTATTGTAACAAATGGAACACGGTATCATCTTGGGGATCATGTTTCCGATGTTCCATATTCGTTTCTTGATGGAAATTGCAGGTCGCTCCAAATTGTTCTTGGTATTTGGGACTCGGCTGCTCCAAGCATCATGACCGAAGATCGTTTCAGCTCACCAATTTGTCAATAAACAGTCATATTCGGAAATGATCATGAGGCAAAGATAATTGGGATTTTGTATGGTGATTATTCAATTGGGATATGTTATGATCTAAGGGTTTAATACGTAGAAGGCTAGGACATAACTTATTCTCCTTTGGGCCAATATGTGATTCGGAACATTTGAAGTTACTTTTCGTCAACAACCTGCTTCATTGTAATCTAGAAAGTGTGTTGATCTTTTAATGGATCTTGAATGCAATAATCTGTATCTTTGTCCTCTTGGGATATAATGGTCCTCTCCTATATGTCTTGTGAGTCAAGGCCTCAAAGACTAAGTCTGGCTATGGCACCGAGTCTTATCTCACTGAACTTTGGTGCAATTAACCATTTAGCTAGAAGGTCTTGTTCGCGAGGTTCGCTAAGCTAAATGTTGATAAAGGACCATTCTGTTATGGTGTGAAGGCAAAAGCAAAAAGAAACCCCACAAACCTGAATCTAAAGACACCAACCAAGAAAAACTCTATCTTTTTCATATGGATCTTTGTAGCCTATGCGGTGTCGCAAGTGTTAATGGTTAATAAGTACATCCTTCGTCATTGTCGCATGAATTACTCTCGATTCTACATAGGTAAAGTGCTTAAGGTCAAAAGATGAAGCTCCAGATTTCATAATCAAGTCTCTCAAAATGATCCAAGTGCGGCTTAAAGTACCTGTCTGACGAATCAGAACAGATAATGGAACCGAATTTGTTAATCAAACTTTGTGTGAATATTATGAAAAGGTTGGCATTTCTCATGAAACATCTGTTGCTCGCTCTCCATAGCAATGGGACGTTGAATGACAGTAGATCGTACTGCTAATTAAAGCTGCGCACATGTTGATTTATTATGCAAAAGCTCAGTTATTCTTATGGGCAGAAGCAGTTGCTACCGCATGTTGTACCTAAAATTGTTCCATCATATGTCTTTGTTATGGGAAAACACCATATGAGCTTTTACATGACAACTCCGACTTATCATGTTGATCAAGTTATTCATATTTCTTCTATGTATTTAGAGCATTGTTTTCCGTCAAATTGATAGAGAGAATTTAGGGAAGTACAACCAGAAGCTTGATATTGTATTGTCATTGGCTTTATTGCACCCACAAAGAAGCCTTTTGAATTTACAACCGACGTACCAGACGAATTATCGAAACAATTCATGTAGATTTTGATGGTGCTCAACAGTGATGGCTGTTATGAACTACAGCAGTTCAGGACCCGCACTTCATGAAATGACTCTTGCAAAAACTCAGTTTCAGGACTGTGCTAAACCTCTCTTCAACATTGTTGTGCCACTTCCAAGAATGATTTGGGATCTTTTGGTTTCAACCACGTGTTTTGCTGAATTGCACCTCAACCCTCTATCAGGTGTGATAAACCAGACCTGAAGTCATTGCTCTATTTCTGAAGTAGTATCTCCTGACCCGCTGTCGCATTAACTGGTTTCACCTTCCTCACAATGTTGACCAAGAAGATGCCCATACATAAGTAACTCACTAACACACACACGAAAATCAATCTCCTATCATTTCTATTGATGTGAAGAAGACATCATAGACTTAGATGTTGCAACATGAATATCAATCTCGTTCTTTGTACTTATAATTCCAGGAAAACGATTTTGAAGCATCTTCTTAGGGATGTTATTAATACCTATTGTGCACTCTGTATGTATAACTTATGAATCACTTTACCAAATAGGACCACGGATCATCCTTTGAGACAAACATCATCGGTGACCTCAGATAAAGGACCTATATCATCAAGGACTCAATTCATGAACAATCCTTATTTTGTTACTACGATGCTTTCTCACATCTAGTTGAACCAAAGAACTATTATAAGACGCATAACTTCAAGCATGTTGGATTGAAGCAATGCAAGAGTGTTAATGAATTTGAAGTTATGACTAAAACCAACAAACACACCCCCCCCCCCCGAAACTTGTTCCTATCGTCCAGATACATGTGATGGTCATTACTTTATAATGGATCTACAAGGTGATAACTTGATGAATTATAAGATATTCTGAAAACAGGTACGTTTGGGTCCAGTGGTTACTGTCAAGAAGAGAGAATTAATTTTAAGGAATCCTTTGCTCCAGTGGCTAGACTTGATGCTATTTAAATTTTCCTCGCATATGCTGCTCACATAAATATGATCGTCTACCAAATGGATGTTAAGACGGCATTCTTAAATGGCATTATGCGCCAAGAAGTTTCTATTCATCAGCCAACCGAGGGTTTGTAGATAAAGATAATCGGAATCATGTGACAAGCTTAAGAAGGCTCTTTTATGGGTTGAAACAAGCTCTCACGCATGTATGATTATTGTCAAAGTTTTATCTCTTATGATTCTCTAATGGAACTGTGTAGATCCCACAGTGTTCTTCAGTTAACGACAGGCTAAGATATTCTCCTAGTACAAATCTATGTTGATGATATTTTGCGTCTACTACACCTGAACTATGTGACCAATTTTCTAAAATAATATGTTTAAAGTTTAAGATGGCGATGATGGGCAAAATATTATTTTTTTTATAGGACTACAAATTTCACAAAGTCCCAAAGGCATCTTTATAAACCAGTCTAAATATGCTTTAGAATCTTTGAAAAAATATAGTATGAAATCTAGTAATCCCGTGGATACTCCTCCTAGTGTAGAAATCAATTGGGATGAAGGTTACACAAGGGAAGCCGTTGCCTACCATAATATCGTAGAATGGTGGGCACCCTTGTATGTATCTCATAGCCAGAGACTCAGTCCTTACATCTTTCTATTGCATGTGGTCGCCCTGAGGTATCAAGCAAAGCCTACAAAAAGACTTTTATGTTATAAAAAGAATCTTTAAATTCCTATGAGGAAAGTTAATAGGGGGCTCTGGTATCCAAGGATTATTCTATTGCTCTAACGCATTTTGCAGATGCTGATCATGGGGGTGCCAGCAACTAGATGAAAGACATCGGGAATGTATGAGCTGAATTATTGGGAGAAGACTTGTTAGCTGGTCATCAAAAATGCAGAAAAGCGTGCGTATCAGTCAAGGAGCTAAAAATATAGCTTGTCTGTGTTGTGCTATTTACTTTTGTTGAGATCACATCTTTGCTGTCTTTTGGCCTTGGATTCAGTAAAATTCTAATGTAATGTGATAACAAAAGCGCTATTGCCTTATTCTGCAAGAATATTCAACATTCCCGATCAAAACATATTGACATCAGATTCCACTTCATAAAAGAGCAAGTTAAGAACGGAGTAGTAAAGCTTTACTTTGTCGATATGGAGTATCAGCTGATGCGAACATGACTTCACTAAAGCCTTTGCAGAGAAAGAATTGGAATTTTTATCAACACAGCTCGGGAAGGCGAAGTATTTACGCGGAGACCTGATGAAAACCATTGGCAGATGAAGCAGAAGAATAGTGGTGGTACCTATTCAAATATCCTGTATAAAATATGTATATATTAAAAAACAAAACAACCAAAAAGATTTTTCTTTTTCAAAAGACCATATAAAAACAAATACAAAAATATAATCTTTAAATAAAATTAAAAAATGAGGGAAAAAATTATAAAAAGAGGTCATAATGCAGGTTCTTTTAGACAAATTATAACAGTTACGGTCTTAGAAATGTCACATTTAATAATGATACGAGCTACTGTAACAATGAAGTTCGAAGCAGGAAGTTCAAAAAGTTTTTCAAAACATGCCAAAAATGGTTGCTATTATTTCAGATGCATACCGATTCATCTTCTTAAAAGGCCAAAGTATTTAAAAAGAAAATTGACCTTCATAACGGGAATTATTCTCGGGCGCATGGTCTACTTTATGACCATGCAAAGGTTGGGTTCCTTTGCAACACAACCGGTGCTTTTATATACAATTAATGTACGTGTCAGTTGATTTCTTTGTCAAAATAAGATAAACTGATATTTTTATTGGTGTAAAAAGTTATATTCAAATGAATCAGTGTTCTTCAGTAATCACAAAAGATTTTCACGACACGTTTCGACACTCAAATAATGGAAACAACTCTTTAAATAGAAAAGGTTCAATCATTATAGAGGGGGGAGAATGATTCATATCATCAAATAATCTTTTAAAACGGTCTTTCAAAATAAGTCACGGAATAAATGGATAAAGTTTTTGATAATGACGGATCACAATTTCAAGGGGAGTTAATTTATATTAACTACAAGAGCTTTAGATGCCATTTTTTTAAAACTTTATGGACTTATTTGCAATTTGAGACTTAGTGAATTCAGGATTTAAACTACATTCGATCAATATTGCCAACACCTCATAGTTTGTAAAAGACTTAGGAATGCTTGGAAATACTTTCATAGTTTTAAAAAGCCTTGCAGTTTATTCTCACGGAATAGATTTAAACTTATTAATTCTTCGAACAAGATCTCAAGTATATGTGCGTACAAGGTTTTGCTGATTCCGAGGTATCAAAACCAGCAAGGGGGAAGGAGTAGATGTATTCAAGATAGACTCCATGGCCTTCTTTTGAACTTATCTTCATGGTTAGCTTCTTTTGATTTTAAGCCTTCTTCGTTTCTTTCGAGTGCACTATTTCAACCTCATGGGAAAAGAGACATCTCGTCATCATTTAGTATGCATCATTTGAATTCGCAGAGGTAAGTGTTGGGAGAATGATTATTCTAAGCGTGAAAAGATCAGTTACTGATTCAATAAATGCTTCCTCAAACGGTTAATCACTAAGCTTATTTTTTTTAAAAGGGAGTAGAATAGTTGACAAAAGAGGTACACATAGGTTTGATAAGTATGATGATTCCTTAAGTTAGTCAGTATTTTGCAGAAAGAAATGAGTATATTTGGGACTTAGTTGACTTAGGTGTTATCATTTCGACTACTTAGAGGGAATAATTATGACATACGGAACTTAGTTAACTTTGGTGTTTCAATTTATATCATCTATATCATATAAGGAGAAATGCGGACATCTGGGACTTAATTGACTTTGGTGTTACGGTTTCAAATTAATTGTGTACTTCGGATATTTTTGGATTATTTAGGCTTTTTACACAAGACTGTTGGGCGGTTGCAAGAAAGTTTTGAATCTCTTTACTCATGTAAGGACTCTGCTGCATTAGAGGGAAGCTAAGACAACTTCTTATGAGAGATTGCGGGGAAGACCTACGGCTGCTACAAAAGAACCATATGATTCTATCATATGATGTTCTCATTCAGGTTTCAAAACTCGTACAAAATAATCTTTGTGATATTTAAATGTGTAGATGTAGACTTAAAAAATTAAGCATATATGTGTTGAGTATGAATTTTCAAGATTTATTAGTTACAACATTCAAAAAATTTCAAATTAACATACTCAGGACATCCATATAAATACCTCTAATTGAGAGTGGGCGCATTTAAAAATGTTTCCCAATACCGGCTTGTTAATAATTGGACATTTTTCCCCGAAAGCAGTTATATTAATCAATTGATATCCAAAATAGTCAAGAGATTTAATATTTTTGATAAGGGAGAAACAGTGTGATTAAATATATGGCTAGATGTGATTTTCAAGATCTCAAGTGTACGCTAACCCATATATGTGCTAAACTCTTTTAATTAATCGATGCATATATAAAGGGGGAGCAAATGGTTACGTAATTGGCTGAAATGTGGAAGTACCAAAGATCGACCATTTAAATTATTATATTAGAGTGATAAGGTGGTTAAAGTTTTAGTATAATTCCCATGATCAAGCCCATAACCAGGAGGATTACCCAAGGATATTTCACTAGTTAGTTGTAGCAGTCCTTAGTATGAAAAAAGGAGTAATTGAGAATAGGGAAATAGTGCGTCAGGCTCGCTGCTGCTCGCATAGTACGTGGAACAAAATCAACAAGGTTTAGTAGTTATGAAGTGTCAGTAAAGCGATAAGCGCTGAAGGGTTGAAGAATTAAAAAAAAGTTAAGATAAAGGGTGAAAAGAAAGAAGCCCTCCTTACACTTAGGCAAAAACTGGGTCAATACATCTGCTGTCAAAAATCACAAAGATGATTGCTAACATTGAAGACTGACATCATAGACCCAGTGATGCAATGCACACCCCTCCCTAGCCACTCAGAATCTATCAAAATATTTATGTTTCATTTCTTACGAAGATTACACGCATTTCTATTAACTTTCTCACTCCGAGTTAGTTGGTATTGAAAAGGTGGCAGTCTGCTCCAGCCTCCGATCACTAAAACCAAAGTGCACTATTAAGTCTAGAGCCAAAAGAGATCATCGATAAATCTCATTAGGACACCTGTCAAAATTATGCTTGCTACTTCACACAATGTGAATAACGAGAAATATATAAAGAGTCCTACGCATTATCCTTGTGATTTTGCCAGAACATCAGAGTGATACTCAAGTAATCACAGTGAAGAAGGAAATCCTGCTTGAGCCAACATCAAACAAGCTCTTGGTAGGTGACTTGTGCTATTCAAATGAATCAAACTTGTGACAACTGGAAAGAAACGATGGTGCGATTCCAAGTGAATCAAACTTGTTCCAGTATATGAATTGACTGTTGATGATGAATTTTGAATTGCTTAAAACTCTCGATGTGTCACAAAACCACTTTAGCAAGTGACACGTCGATTTATTTTCAAATAAAATTTTCTATTCAATCGGTGAGGCAGTAACTCACTGGTTCACTCTGTGGAAAACTAGAAGGGGGGTTGAATAGTTTACCGCTTTTTAATTTAAGGTTTTAAAGTGTTTGTAAAAATTCTAGATTCGACTTTATGTGAATTCAACACTTGCACAATATAAACAATATACTTATCTAAACAATTAATAAGATAGTATGAGAAAATAATGCAAGACAAGAGATAAGAGTAAGAACAATCAAACCACAACGCGAGGATTTATAGTGGTTCGGTAACGAAGCACCTCTTCGCCCTACTCTACTCCCCGAGCACCTAACTCGAGAGTTTTCTTCACTATGTCAACAAGCTCCCTTATGGCGGAGAAAACCGTACACAACGTTGCTTACACCGATTTACGACACAAAGCTAAATGTCGAGTTCTAATCTTAGCTAGAACCAATCTATCACAACTTCACAACTTCACTACACAACTTAGCTTCACGACTTGATCACGACTACACAACTTCTTCACACCTTAGTTTTCTTCACACCACAACTTCACCAAGCCACTACTATAATCACACCTAACTAACACTACTAGGCAAGATCACCAAGATCTAACTATACTTACAACAATCATAAAGATCTAACAACTACACAACTTTACAAGATTTACAAGTGATTTACAAGTTTTGATATGGATGCAATAAGATTGCAATAACACACTAAGGTGTAATACTTCTTCACTTGATAATTGAAGTATTCTTCTCTTGCACTTGAGGAATTAAGCTTGGATCACTTGGAAACAAAGCTTTATGATTAAATGATCAAAGGATTTAAGTGAGATGTGTGGGCTATTTTAGAACAGAAAGAATGAGTGCAAAAGGTGAGAAAATAGTGGGGAATAGTCCAGTATTTATAGGACAAACTGGAGGAGCGTCAGTCTATGGGCGGTCCCCTTAAATAGGTGGGCGGTCCCCTTAAAATTAAGGGGGCCGCCCTAGACTGGGCAATCCCCAGCTTGTCCTTTTGTGTAGAGAGAATTTTCTGGAACTTTCTAGCCATTTTAGGTTAAAAAATTTGAATTTCAAAATGTTTATTTTGAATAAAACATTTCTTTTAATTGTAGAAAATGTTTTGTAATGTTTATAAAATTGTTTATAACATTTTATAAAAGTGTGAGGTTGAATAAAAATTTCCTTTGATCATAAAATGCATTAAGCATTTATTTATTCATTCCTTTAAGTGATATAATTTTTGAAATGAAAATT
Source organism: Tanacetum coccineum (assembly GCA_026074375.1). Lineage (NCBI taxonomy): Eukaryota > Viridiplantae > Streptophyta > Magnoliopsida > Asterales > Asteraceae > Tanacetum > Tanacetum coccineum. The sequence goes on along the minus strand of BQNB010004552.1, from coordinate 76,219 downwards.
TACTACTAATTACTTGTTTACGTTTAATTTTACATTGAACGTTTTTATATTTTGTGATTATCAAAACGTAAGGATGTGAAAAATATTAATAATGTTTTTAGGCATTATTTCTATCAACAATCTCCCCCTTTTTGATGATTATAAAATTTAAACTCATTAAATGTAAAATTATTTTTAAACAAGTATTTAGTGAGTTTTATGTCATTTCTCTCCCTTTTTGTAGAATCAAAAAGGCATCATCGAGAATTGCTAGTAAAATTGACAGAATAAATGCTCCCCCTTAATGTGTGCTCCCCCTCGTTCGAGGGCACCAAGGAATCGAGCTATGGTTTCTTTGCTACAAAAATGAGTTAGAACAATACAAATATTTCTAACATGTAGCAAGAAGGAAAAACATGGCATAATAGTAATGCAACCAACAATAATCATCCATTAAAAGTAAAATAGTATGTGAATCACACTCATGCATACATAAGGAAAATAACATGCTAACATACATGAAAATTTTAAACTACAAAAAGTCCTATGACTAGTAAAGCTCTATAGGACTTGCTTGCAAAATGATGGATGGACAATTATTTGAGAAACTAAACATAGAGTATGTTTAGTTTGGGGAAAATAGTGAAGGTGGTGGGATGATGGTTGTTGGTGGTTGTGAGAGCATATGTTCAATATATGAAAACATATATTGGAGTTCATCTCTCAATCCAAATATGAGAGTACGATTGTGAATGCAACACAAACATGAATCTCCATGTGCCTCAAGAAGGTTCCAAGGAATGGGATGACCAACAATAGGTGGTGAAGGTGATGGAGTAGTAAATTGGACATCAAGTGGGGTAATTGGTGAAAGGGTAAGAGTGATGTCCATTGATGCTTTTTTTTGAGTTAGAGGTGGTGGAGAAACTCTTAGAGGAGGAGATGTTGGTGGGTTCAAGTAACCAATAGGTGAAAGCGATGTTGATAAGGTTGGTGATTTGGGTATGTAGTCAATTGAGGATGAAGAAGTATCTTTGGTTGATGGTGTTTTGGAGGGTGCATTAGGAGCACTAGATGATGAGAGTTGAAATTTGGGTGATGGAGTTTTTGTGTCATCATGGGTTAAATCTACAAACAATTGTTTTGGTGGAATGATGTTGATTTTTGGTCTCTTGGAGGCTTTGGAAATGGAAGCTCTATTGGATGCCATGGATGTTGATAATGGTTGATGAATGATGAAGAGAATGGTGTGTTGGGAGATGGTCATTTAGATGGATTATGGAAGAATGGTTTGAAAATGATGAGTTTGAACTAGTTTAATTATTCCAATTGTTTCGACGCATATCCTTGGGCAAAGATAGCTGAGACTAGGTAAAAGAGGGTCAAAAAGCAAGAAAAATACTGTTTTACCTGTGATTTACTAGGGAGGTCCCCTTAATTAGGAGTCGGTCCCCTTAAAGATAAGGGGCCGCCAGTTATGAATTAACGGGGGCGCCCTCTGTTGGTTTCCATTTTTCACAGAAAAACAATTTTTCTCTAAATTTTTGTGAGAGTATTTCTGTTTTGGTGGTTTATTTGCAGCAAGCCCTATTGAGTTTTATGAGCACATTTAATCATATAGCATGTAATAAACACATTAAATCATGAAACCAAAGTATCATAATTAGTTGATTAAACATAACAGCCAAAGGTTTAAGTCATCATAGAAAATAAGTATCTAGAGATAACTAATAACCAAGCCTTTCCGAATAAATCGAACAATCACCACACAAGTTATTTAGAACATACACATAATCAAATTGAAAATTGTCTTAGACCACATTTAGCTATCTAGCTAATTTCTCTTCTATGTCTTCACTTCTTCTTCTTGCTAAACACTCCTTTTAGTGCCTTTCCAAATGATTTGAACCCTCCGCGCATCTCCTTATGCATTTGTTGCGTTTGGTTGAGCAAGGTGGTTTGTCGTTCAAAGAGAGTTTCATCGGTTTGCTCGGAAGAGGAAGGCATATGATTGTTTTGGTAGTTGAGTTGATGAAGAGAATTAAGATAGGTGGTAGGAGATGGAGTACTTGCTCGAGAAGTTTTGACATCATCATCATCATCAACGTTTGATGAAATTGACAGCCTATTAAGATGAAGGATGAGAAGAGACGGAATGACATGCCTTGCCATGATCACTTCGAGGTCGTCGAGGTTGTCTTAGGGCAAGAGGACGCATAACTCGCTCAACAATGTCATAGGTGCCATTGTCAAGATGAGGATACGTTTCCATGACGTGTCGATAAAGACGAGTTAAAAACATGCCAAATGGAAGATTTGCGGTTGGAGTAGCTCTAGCACATTCGATTCTTTTGACAAAGAAATAAGCAATGTAGGATATTGGATATCATAATTTTGTATGACATTAAATCCCCTTTAGCTTTTGCATAATTAATTTCCACCTTTGACGCATAATTCACATCATGATACCTATCAAGTTCAGCTTGGAACTTCTTAAGATCTTTGAGCATCAACTGATTAGTCTTTGATAGTTCATTGTTTGCTTCTTTGAAATGGTTATTTGATGATTCTGAACTATTATTTTTGGTTTTAAAATCCTCAATTTTACCTTTCAATTTACCAACTAAAGCCTTGTTTGATGATTCCAAAAATTTATTATGGTTTTTGTGCCATGTACATATAATGTGCTTCCAATTCCTGATCGTCAGGTTCATCATCAGTGTCATCCCTCCAATTAGCTTGTTTAGCATTCAACTGGACTCCAGCTTCCTCTTGCTTACACAATAACATCTTTTCCTTGTGATAAGCTGCATCCTTTGCCCGTTTTAGTTTTTGACATTTCCTTGCTACATGCCCATATTTCTTGCAATTATAACACTGAATCCCAGACTGCTGTACCACCTGCGTATGTTAGGAACAAAAAAGTGTCGGTCGCTTCCATAGATAACAGTCGTTAGATCGTTAAGTAATTTTTGAAAACTTACATAGTTAGTTTGCTAAGGCCCATGGATAAACCCATGCTAGCCCAAGCCCACGTGCCATGTATAGGTATTTATACACCTCTCCATGCCTTGGAGAGGTGGTTGGTTGTTCATTTTCATATATAATATTACAAGTTTACTTTCTCTCTCTAAGTGTTCATCCAACCCTCTTTCTCTTACTAAAACAACTTTCCTCATCTTTCCATGTATGTTATATGATTATTCTTCAATTGGTATTAAGAGCCATGGAGTAGTGTGCTTAGTTAGTGTGTTTGTTTTTGGTTCGTGAGTTTTCCTTTTGAAAAACACATATTTTCTTTGATTTTTTCTTGTTTTCTAAGCTTATATTACACACTAAAAGATCATTTGCATAGGTAGCTTTGATCTAGTATATTTGGATATAGGTGTGTATGCTTAGATTCATAGAAAAATCTCTTAGTTTTGTGTCTTTTGTATTCATTAGCTTTATAAAGGTCAAAATCTTGATTTTAAATTTTTCGGCTTAAAAACCTTAAAGTTGTCATTTTTCTTGTCCCTATAGGCTTAGTAACACTTTTGGTACAAAATTTTTCGGAAAACAATCGTCAAAAACGTGTCTTTTTGAGTTTTGAAAAAGTGGGTTTCGAGCAGTTGAAACCGATCTAATTTATTTCATTTGGAACTGATCTAAAAGTTTCAGTGTAAACCGATCTAGTAGATTTTAGTTGGAACCGATCTAGTTTATTTTAGTTGAAACCGATCTAGTTTTTTTTGTTGGAACCGATCTAGTTTATTTCAGTTGGAACCGATCTAAAAGTTTCAGTGTGAACCGATCTAAAAGTTTCAGTTTAAACCGATCTAAAAGTTTCAAGTGCTAACCTTTCTAGTTGTTTGTCTTTGTGAACCAATCTAGTTTACTCAATTGAAACCGAACTAGTTTTCCACAGTGAAGACCGATCTAGTTTACTCAGTTGGAACCGAACTAGTTTTCCACAGTGAAGACCGATCTAGTTTACTCAGTTGGAACCGAACTAGTTTTCCACAGTAAAGACCGATCTAGTTTACTCAGATGGAACCGAACAAGTTGTTTTTCAGTGTGAACCGAACTAGCTATTTTTCATTGTGAACCAAACTAGTCAAGATTAATCAAAACCGAACCACTCAAATTTCAAAATTATACGGTTTATTTCTTTGACTTGTAAAATCCCGTGATACATTATCTTGTTTTCCCGGTTTTGTCAAGAATTGTAAAATCCCGTGTAGTTTCAAGAACTCAAATACTTAAAAGACACCTTAATCAAACACAATTTCTTTTTACCACCGTTCGATCCGACAATAATCTTTTAACATACAAATTTCTCAATGACGACTCTTGCCGACAAAGCAATTATGTCGGGTGCTGACAGTCGTCCACCCATGTTGGAAAGAGATATGTATGATTATTGGAAAAGTAGAATGAAGATATACATGTTGAATAGACAACATGGACGAATGATCTTTGAATTCGTTGAAAATGGTCCACTTATTTGGCCTTCAATTGAGGAAAATGGTGTGACAAGACCAAAGAAATATTCAGAGTTATATGCTATGGAAGCAATTCAAGCTGATTGTGATATCAAGGAAACTAATATCATTCTCCAAGGACTACCACCTGAGGTCTATGCATTAGTTAGCAATCATAAAGTCGCCAAGGAACTTTGGGAAAGAATTCAACTTCTCATGCAAGGAACTTTATTGACGAAACAAGAAATGGAGTGTAAGCTTTATGATGAATTTGATAAGTTTGCTTATAAGAAGGGGGAAACACTACGTGAGTTCTACTTGAGATTTTCACTGCTCCTCAATGACATGAACATCTACAATATGAAACTGGAACAATTTCAAGTGAACACGGTGAGAACGCAACAGAGTGCGTTTGGTTTATGTAGAAATCGATTAGGATGTGTTTGGTTTAGCAGAGATGAACAACGGGTGTGTTTGGTTTGGCAGTTAACACAAATAGGGGTGTTTTTGGGTGAAACAGTAACCGTTTAGCAGTGTGTTTGGGTTTAGAGAAGACAACAAAGGGGTCCGTTTGGTTGGTTTAGCAGAAATAGGCGCGTTTGGCTTAACCGACAACAAAAAGGGTGCGTTTGGTTCATATAAAACGGTGAATAAATATAACATAAGGTTTTAAAAATATTAAAACCGGATATATATAATGGTGGCGAATTGGTTAAATAACTTATAACATTATATTGTTTAGTTACAGAAATCTATATAAAAACATAGTCCATATATATTTTAAAGCACCGAATATTGCAACATGGTTTGTTGAAAGTGGAAAAAAACAAACAAATTTGGATTTTATAAATAGGGAAAACGTTATTAAAACAGAAAGATCATGATGAAATTTATATAAATTTTCTATATTTATTGATGGTTCACTAAAACTACTATTATTTTAGAAACCGATAAAGGGACTAAGTTATATTTTAAAAATATATTAAAATATAACTATACAATAACTTGACAACGAACGAAAAATTATACGTTTACAATTAGACAACAATTTTAGCCACGATCCGTCGAGGAAACGAAATATAAGTTCATAAAATATTATTTTATATTTTATAATTGTCGGCTAGAAGATAACATAATAATTATTGTAAAAGCTTTACAAAAATCGTTTAATTTAATTGGAAGTCTTAAAACGTACGATTACGTTTACATAAGAACTTTTATTTAGTTAAGTGGTGATTTCAGAAACGGGTCAAACTAATTGGTTTAATCATTTACTCACACATTAATCTTTAGATTGTTTGTCTTTGTTATATGATTCACGGTATGAGTTATATAAGGGTTTATTTTTCATATGTAATATATACAAAATATATTACATACGTTGCGTCATTTTTTTTCAATTTATTTATTTAACCAACCACCAAACTATTACAACTTTAAAAACTAAATCTTTATCAACGTGTCGCGTTGACATAGCCATTCATCGGGAAACCCCAAATTGTTAATCCCTAGGCTAGTGGGTCTTAAGCCGCTAAGATAGTTGCAACCTTCTCGCTTCAAGCCGCTTCGTCTTCCGTTGTGTTGTGCATATTAGATGCCTATCTGTCAATCGTTCTTCAACATCGAGGTGAGTTTATAGCCCCATGTTTTACTTGTTTTCATACACTTTATAACTTTTGGGGTGAGAACATGCTTGTTGCAAAATTGTTTGCAACTCATTACATGGCGAATTACATACGTGTTTCCAGAATTTTACAAACATCATATTTACATGATTTGTTACAAACTCATTTACATATCTCGCGATTATGGATTAGCATAAGTTGCATGAACTGTTTATTACTTGGAGGGTAAGACAATTATATTGATTTACAAGTTTTAGGGTGAAAACATATTTTGTTTTACAAATTGGACGCAAGTGGATATTTTATATTGATTACGTGTGTGCCTAAGTAACGATAACCCATCGGAGCCCACTTATCATGAACTGTTAATTCCTGGTTTGGAAGCGCGAGTGTTATAAGATAGATCTATTCGGGATTGACAATCCCCGTTCGGGTGACTAGCTATCACCGGGAACGAACGTTATAACAGGTCGGTTTTGGATGTTGCGGGTTACAACATCGGTATGGACAGAACTGCGAAATTTATATAGCAGAGATGTTATGGGCAGAACTGCGAAATTTGTATAGCAGTAATATAAGTCGATCTTCAGTGTCATGAGTTTAGTGCAACAGTAATCGGATTTTGTGATGTTTGCATGTGTTGCATTATCACGGGGAAAGTCTTGCGGTCCTACTTTATACATATTATTTTCAAAAATGCCCGGGTGTTCTTGGAGGGGACACATTACAAATCTTGGATTTGAACATATATTCATATATTTTGTGACTACTTAAGGATTGAAATAGTCAGGCATACTTTATAAATTTTTGGGATAAGATTGGTACTTTTGGTGACATTAAATTGGTCATGCATTCTTTATAAATCTTTGGGATAAGATTGGTACTTTTGGTGACATTTTGGGGATTTAAATGGTCATGCATGCTTTACAACTAATTGATTTCTGAAAATCATACATACGTTTTGGAAGAACATTTAAGGATTTAAACGGTCATACATACTTTACGGAATCTTGGTTCAACATTTATACTTAAACAAATCTATAAACTCACCAACTTTATGTTGACCTTTTTAAGCATGTTTTTCTCAGGTGAATTAGATGCTTGCTTACTTGATGTGGGCATTGGAGTCTAAACTGGGGGACAAAATTTTATTCATGGATTTCTACTTACATACAAATGATCAAAATCTCGTAGGGTTTAATGCAAGCTTTTCATTGTGATGCAATTATGGGACCAAATGTTTATATCACTTTCGTGGAAATCAATATTAGATTACTTTTATCAACGACACATTAGAGGTCGTTTCTCTGTATCTAGCGCTGTGTATATGAAAGTAACCCCGGACATACTATCCGCTGCCGACACGCATTTTTGTGGTGTTACAAGGTGTGGTTTTAGTTTATTGTGGATGTTTGTTTGGTTCGTGAGTATTATCTCCAAAAAATGCAATATTTATTGACTTATCTTTTTGTTTTTCTAAGCTTAAACTAGACACTAAAGATTATCTACATCGGTAAGCTTGATCTAGTATCTTTAGATATGATGTGTATGCCTTAGATTCCATAGAAAACTCTCTTAGTTTTGTGTCTTTTGTGTTCATTAGCTATATAATGTTTAAAATCTTGATTTTAAATTTTTGGCTTAAAAACCTTAAAGTTTCATTATTTCTTGTCTCTATAGGCTAGTAACACTTTTGGTACACAAATTTTCAGAAAAAAATCGACAAAACGGTTTTTTTAGTTTTAAAAGTGTGTTCGAGTTCAGAACCGAATCTAGTTTTATATTGGTTCCAAACGATCTAGTTATTTGTGTAAAAACCGAACTAGTTTTAGTGTGTAAACGATCTAGAAGATTTCAGTATGAACCGATCTAGTAACTTATTCAGTGAAGCGATTTAGTAATTTTTAAGATCAAACCGATCAAAAATTTTTTAGTTAAACCGATTCTAGTAGATTTATCAGTTTGAACCGATCTAGAATACATTTCAGTTGAAGCCGATCTAGTAAATTTTTTTAGTTTCAAACCGGTCTAAAAATTTCAGTGTAAACCGATCTAGTAGATTTCAGTTTGTGCCGATCTAGTAACTTTTCAGTTGAAGCCGATCTAGTAATTTTTTAGTTCAAACCGATCTAAAAGTTTCAGTGTGAACCGATCTAAAAGTTTCAAGTGATAACCGATCTAGTTGTTTGTCTTTGTGAACCGATCTAGTTTACTTAGTTGAAACCAAACTAGTTTTCCACAGTGAAGACCGATCTAGTTTACTCAGTTGGAACCGAACTAGTTGTTTTTCAGGGTGAACCGAACTAGCTATTTTTCATTGTGAACCGAACTAGTCAAGATTAATCGAAACCGAACCACTCAAATTTCAAAATTATACGGTTTATCTCTTTGACTTGTAAAATCCCGCGAAACATTAACTTGTCTTCCCGGTTTAGTCAAGAATTGTAAAATCCTATGTAGTTTCAAGAATTCAAACACTTAAAAGACAACATAATCAAACACAATTTCTTTCTACCACCGTTGGATCAAACAAGTAATCTTTTAACATACAAACTTTCTCAATGACGACTCTTGCTGACAAAGCAATTCTGTCGGGTGTGACAATCGTCCACGCCATGGTTGGAAAAAAGAGATGTACGATTCTAGAAAAGCATAATGGAGCTATATAATGTTAATATAGACAACATGGACGAATGATCCTTGAATCCGTTGAAAGTGGTCCACTCATTTGGCCTTCAATTAGGAAAATGAGTGACAGACCAAAGAAATATAGAGCTATCTGTCTACGGAAGCAATTCAAGCTGATTGTGATATCAAGGCAACAAATATCATTCTCCAAGGACTACCACCTGAGGTCTATGCATTGGTTAGCAATCATAAAGTCGCCAAGGAACTTTGGGAAAGAATTCAACTTCTCATGCAAGGAACTTCATTGACGAAACAGGAAAGGGAGTGTAAGCTTTATGATGAATTCGATAAGTTTCTTATAAGAAGAAGAAAACACTAGGGGGGTGGGGGGGAGGAGTGGTACTTGAGATTTTCACTGTTCCTCAATGACATGAACATCTACCATATGAAACTGGAACAATTTCCAGTGAACACCAAATTTTTAAATACTCTTCCTCCTGAATGGAGCAAATTTGTGACAGATGTCAAACTGGTTCGGGATTTGCATACAACTAACATTGAGCACTCATGCTTATTGTGGCGTTTAAATGCATGAACGCAACTCAGATCCGCTTGCTTTGGTTGTAACCCATCAGATGACCCAGTCTCCTTATCAAACTCATCAAAACTCTTACCAAAACACTCAATTTCAATCACAAGTTTCACCATTACAAGCCATCCACAGTATGGATTCACCTATCAGTCACAACAATACTTAACTCATCAATCATCAACACCTCTTTCAATCACTTATCCATCCAATGAGTATCAATCGTCAATTCACCACAACGTTTATTCTCCATCATCATCCATCCCTCAATTAGAATATGCTCCATCAGTCAACCAACAATTTGAATTTTCCCAAACAGACTCGGGTCTAATTATACCAGTGTTCCAGAAAGGTGATGATCCCATTGATGCCATCAATCACATGATGTCTTTCTTGACTGCTGTTGTTACTTCCCGCTATCCCACTAATAATCAGCTGAGGAATTCGTCAAACCCTAGGCAACAAGCTACCATTAATAATGGAAGAGTAACTTTATAACCAATTTAGGGGAGACAAACTTCTTTAACTGCGGGTACTACAAGGACATACACTCCAGAAGCAAGTGGAAGCAATTCTGGGAAACAAAGGACAATTATTTTCTACAACTACAAAGGGGAAGGCCACATGTCTAAACAATGCACTAAACCAAAGAGGAAACGGGATGATTCATGGTTTAAGAATAAAGTGTTATTCGTACAAGCTCAAGCAAGTGGTCAAATTCTACATGAGGAGGAACTAGCATTCTTGGCAGATCCAAGAATTCCAGAAGGTAAAGCCATACAAATAGTCAATACTCACAATGCTGCTTATCAAGCTGATGATTTGGATGCATATGACTCTGATTGTGATGAACTTCACACTGCCAAAATTTCTCTCATAGCGAATTTATCTCATTATGGATCAGATGCTCTTTCTGAGGTACACAATCATGATAATGTGAATAATAATATGATTAATCAAGTTGTACAGGCTATGCCGTCTTCTGAACAGTCGAATGTTGTGAATCATTCAGAGACTGAAATAACCAGTGATAGCAATATCATTCCTTATTCTCAGTATGTGATCGAATCACAACAGGCAGCTGTTCAGAATTCTAACTCTTCTGCACAACAAGATGCACTGATATTATCTGTGATTGAACAACTGAATAACCAAGTAGTTAATTGTACCAAGATAAATCTGGAAAATAAAAGTGTCAATGATACTTTAACTGCTGAGCTTGAAAGATATAAGGAACAAATTAAAATTTTGAAAGAAGGTCAAAATGTTGATTTAACGAGTAAAGGCAACGTTTCAGATTCATGTGCACAGTCTGTAGAGATTGATCTTCTTAAACAAACTCTTTCAGAACATTTAAAAGAAAAGGAATCTTTAATGCAAACGGTTACTCTTCTCAAAAATGATTTTAAGAAAGAAGAATCTAGAAACATTGATAGGGAAATTGCGTTAGAAAAGAGGATCAAACAGCTAGATAATATTGTTTTTAAAAGAGATCAATCGCAACCAAATGTTCACATGTTGACGAAACCTCAGTTTTTCTATGATCATACCACTAAACAAGCTCTAGGTTTTCAAATCCTTCTATTTGATGAAAGCTCGCAAATTGGAACCAAAGCTATATGTGGTGATTTTATTGAGAAAAACTTAATTCCATGTGATCCTGATCTGAAGAGACCTGTGTGCTTGCTGAAGAGAGTCATTCTAAAAATGCTTTTAAGACCAAAAGGATCCCATAATGTTAGAAAAGACAGTTAATTACTACACCAGTCAATTATGCTGCTGTCTTATCCAACTTTATAACGATTTTGAAACTGTGTATTTCCATCGCAACACTAGAGAAATTATCTGCTGTAACAGTGCTTATGGTCTCAGAGAATTCGGTGAGAATTGCTACAGATGCCCATTCTTTCTTGGTGACCCACATGGTTGATGGGTTGTTCTCCAAAAGAAACTTCCTAATGTCAGCAGTGGTGATACAAGTTTAGAGAGGCTTAAAAACCATCTTGCTGTTTTGACGTGGTTGTCAAGAAAGAACCACAACCCACAGCTATCTCTGAGGGTTCGTGGGGTTTAGAACATACAAAAGTTGTTATTAGGGATGAAATATTCCAATTTGTAAAAGCTCGAAGGACTTATTTAACACATTCAATCAATATTTGGTTGATGAACTTTCTGAAGTCCAAAATGTCTTTCATAAAATGGAACAGGCTGTGAAACAACATCGTTTAGAGTCCAAAACATTTGAAGTTAAAATGAATCAAGTTTTGAACGAAAACAAACGACTCTTGAAACAAGTAATAAGCAAAGATATTGTGAACATACTTGTGAATTCGTCTGTGAATATTGCTTCTGTGAATGTGCATGAATATGAAAAGTGCCTCAAACTTGAGACTGAGCTTCTTAACAAGAAGGATTTCGTTGAAAAAGAGATTTACGATAAACTGTTCAAAAGTTTTACCAATCTTGAAAAACATTGCATCTCTTTAGAAGTTGATATTCAACATAATCAGGAAATTTTTCAAAGGGACAATTCTGTTTCAAATCAAAGTGCTCTAAGTTTTGGTCAATTGTTTGATTTAAATGAATTGAAAACTCAGTCCCAAGAAAAGGACATGGTCATAAAGAAGTTGAAAGAGAGAATTAAATCTCTAAGTGGAAAACAGAATGAGGATAAGATTAAAAAGGACTTAGAAGAGATTGAAACGATAAATATTGAATTGGATCATAGGGTAACAAAGCTTATTGTTGAGAATGAGCATCTGAAACAGACCTATAAGAAACTTTATGACTCAATTAAACTAGCACGTATTCAATCAAAAGAACAATGTGATGATTTAATTAATCAAGTCAATCTAAAGTCTGTGGAAATTTCTGATTTAAATGCTAGTCTTTAGGAAAAAGTTTTGGTAATTACAGCTCTCAAGAACAATTTAAGGAAACTTAAAGGAAAAACTCTAGTTGATAATGACGTTACAAAACACCCTAGTGATCCAGAAATGCTTAAGATTGATGTGGAAGCAATAACCCCTAAACTGTTGAACAAACAAACAGCTCACTCTGCCTATATTAAGCACACTCAGGAAGAAGCTACCATTCTTAGGGATCTAGTTGAACATGTTAAATCAAAATTTCCACTAGATCAATCCTTAGAATATGCCTGTAGGTATGCTAAACTAGTTCAGGAGTTGCTTACAAACATTAGTAACACTTGCCCTAGTATCAACAATGCTGATGGAAAATTAGTGGTTGTGACCCTAAAGAACAAGGACAAAAGCGTTAGATTTACTAAGCTCGTCACATCCTCAGGATACATAATCACCAAAATAGCCTACACATCAAACATAGTCTCTAACAAACCTATGTTGTCTTCTACAGGAGTAAAACCGTCTACTAGTGCTAATAGCGAACACAGCCGACCGGCAAATACAAAGAAAGATAAGATTTCGACAAAAACACCAAGTAGTACTCAAAGAATAAGAAAAAAAAGAAGCTCACCCTAGGAAAGTTAAGTGTATGATAGAAAAATAAAGATTAAGTATTGAATCTAAAGGAACTGGCACATGTGCAGCATTCCAGCTTAATAAGTCGAAATCTGAACTAAAATGTGTTAAGTGTAATGGTTGCATACTTTCTGCTAATCATGATTTGTGTGTTCTTGATTTTATCAATAATGTGAATGCTCGTAATAAATCTAAATCTGTTAAGAAAAGTTCAAAGATAAAAGTTTGGAAACCAACAGGAAAGGTGTTTACAAATATTAGATATATCTAGAGACCTACTGGTCGGACCTTCACTATAGTAGGAAATGCGTGCCCTTTAACTAGGATTACCATAACTACTGAAGTGCCCCTTAGGATACCAACAACTCTAGATAATGAAACATCTAAACTTGTCGTAACATTGGTTTACTCAAGGAAACCTAGGAAATCTAAAACTAATGTTCCCGTTAGCAAATCTAAGGTTCCTAAATCTGTATCTGCTAACAAAAAAGAACCCAGTAAATCTTAGGGATCCAAAGTTTCCAATGTTCCATCTTTCTCTTTTGATGAATGCAGGTCGTCCAAATTGTTCTCTGGTATTTGGACTCCGGCTGCTCCAAGCATATGACCGGAGATCGCTCTCAGCTCACCAATTTCGTCAATAAATTTTTGGGTATAGTTAAATTCAAAAATGATCACGTGGCAAAGATATTAGGTTATAGTGATTATCAAATTAGAAATGTTACGATATCAAGGGTTTACTACGTGGAAGGACTAGGACACAACTTATTCTCCGTTGGGCAATTTTGTGATTCGAACTTTGAAGTTGCTTTTCGTCAACACACCTGCTTCATTCATAATTTAGAAGGTGTTGATCTATTGACTAGTATCTCGAGGCAATAATCTGTACAACCTGTCTCTTTTGAGATTGATGACGTCCTCCTCCTATAATGTCTCCTAGATCAAAGGCCTCATAGACTAAGTCCTGGCTATGGCACTGACGTCTGTCTCATTTAAACTTTGGTGCAATCAACCATTTAGCTAGACATGGTCTTGTTCGTGGTCTCCCTAAGCTTAAATTTGAGAAGGACCGTTTGTGTTCTGCTTGTGCAATGGGTAAAAGCAAGAAGAAACCCCAAAAACCTAAATCTGAAAGACACCAACCAAGAAAACATCTATCTTTTTTTTTTTACACAATGGATCTTTTGTGGATCCAATGCGTTGTGCTCAAGTGTTAATAGGAAAAAAGTACATTCTCCGACATTGTCGATGATTAATACTCGAATTCATCTGGGTTAAGTTCTTAGGTCAAAAGAAGAACTCCAATTTCATAAGCAAGTTTTCTCAAGAAGATCCAGTGCGAGCCTTTTAAGTGACTGATTAAAAGAATCAGAACATACAATGGAACTGAATTTGTTAATCAAACTTTACGTGAATATTATGAAAAGATTGGCATCTCTCATGAAACATCTATTGCTCGCTCTCCAAAGCAAAATGGTGTCATTGAAATACGTAATTGTACACTAATTGAAACTGCCCGCACAATGTTGATTTATGCAAAAGTTTTGTTATTCTTATGGGCAGAAGCAGTTGCTACCGCATATTACACCCAAAATCGTTCCATTATACGTATTCGTCATGACAAAACACCATATGATCTTTTACATGACAAACCTCCCGACTTATCATTTTTCCATGTATTTGGTGCACTTTGTTATCCGACAAACGATAGCGAGAACTTGGGTAAGTTACAACTGAAAGCTGATATTGGTATTTTCATTGGTTATGCACCCACAAAGAAAGCATTTCGAAGTACCAGACGCATCATTGAAACAATTCATGTAGACTTTGATGAGCTGACTGTAATGGCTTCTAAACACAGCAGTTCAGGCGCCGTACTTCATGAAATGACTCCTGCAACAATCAGTTCAGTACTCATGCCAAATCTCCTCCTTTAACACTGTTTGTACCACCTTTAAGAAGTGATTAAGATATTTTGTTTCAATCAATGTTTGATGAATTACTCACTCCTCCACCAAGTGTTGATTACCCAACCCCTGAAGTCATTGCTCTAATTGCTGAAGTAGTTGCTCCAGTACCTGCTGTATCAACCGGTTCACCTTTTTCAACAACTGTTGACCAAGATGCACCATCACCAAGTAACTCTCAAACAACACCTAAAACTCAACCGCCCCTCATTCCTAACGATGTTAAAGAAGACAATCATGATATTAAAGTTGCACATATGGGTAATGATCCGTACTTTGGTATCCCAATTCTAGAAGTTCCTTCTGATCAATCTTCATCAACGGATTCTATTCATACAATTGTGTATCCTGATCACCAATTTTCTAAACATAATAGCAAATGGACTAAGGATCATCCACTTGAAAACATAATCAGTGAACTCGCTAGACCAGTTTCCATAAGGCTTCAATTACATGAGCAAGCTCTTTTCTGTTACTATGATGCTTTCCTCACTGCTATTGAACCCAAGACGTATAAAGATGCTTTGACTCAATCCTGCTGGATCAAAGCAATGCAAGAAAGCTTAATGAGTTCGAACGCCTTAAAGAGTGGGAGCTCGTACCCCCGACCAGACAAAGTTATGGTTATTACTTTGAAGTGGATCTACAAAGTGAAGCTAGACGAACTGGGAGGTATTCTAAAGAGCAAGGCTCGATTAGTGGCTCGTGGTTACCGTCAAGAAGATGGAATTGATTTTGAAGAGTCTTTTGCTCCGGTTGCAAGATTAGAGGCTATAAGGATTTTTCTCGCGTTTGCCGCTCACATGAACATGGTCGTCTACCAAATGGATGTCAAGACTACGTTTCTAAATAGTAATTTAGGGGAAGAGGTTTATGTTAGTCAGCCCAATGGTTTTGTGGATCCAGATAACCCCAATCACGTGTACAAGCTAAAGAAAGCTCTTTATGGGTTGAAACAAGCTCCACGCGCGTGGTATGACATGTTGTCTTCGTTCATGATATCCCAAGACTTCTCCAAAGGCTCAGTGGATCCTACTTTGTTCATTCGTAAGGAAGGCAAGGAATTACTTCTGGTACAAGTATATGTCGATGATATTATCTTTGTTGCATCTACACCTGAACTTTGTGACCTATTTGCTAAAATCATGTGTTTAAAATTTAAGATGTCAATGATGGGAAAAATTGTTGGGAATTATATTTGAGTTGATAAGACAAAACATATGAAAGATGAAGGACTTAAAAGACAAAGGAGGAATTCTTCAAAAGATGGAAGATTTTGAAGATTCTGAAGATAAACATAAATGTTAAAAAGATTTATTAATATCTTTATTTGTACTTATCCTTTGTAAAACCTAATATCTCTAGTATATAAAGAGATACATGCGTGTAGGTTTAGGTGTGTCAAGATGTAAAACACCAAAAAAGTGTGTGTGTTCTAGGCGTCAAGTTCTCTAAGGAGACACGTAGGTTTAGTGTTTTAGCCTCAAGGATATTTGATTCCCTGTTATAGTTTAGATAACACGTTCTAGAATTGATCATCTAGAATTGGGGCTGTTAGGAACGTTTGGTTATTAATGAAGAAACACCTTGTTGAATATCATTGTTCTTATGTTAATTCCGCTATACATATTCTATGTTCAATGTTATTGTTAATCCTAGATATAAGATCTAAACAATCTGAGCTTACAACGATTCTTTAGTTTCCATAATTGGTATCAGAGCCTCGTAGCTCGTAATCTAGGATCTACAAGGTGTTTTGGTGTCACATTTATGAAGGAAAAGAGGTAAGAATTTTGTGTCTTGCTTATCATGTCGAATTTGGTGATATTAGGGTTTTTCAGCAACCCTAATTTGATATAACAGGAAGTTTGTTCACAATTTTTATTGATTGGTTCATGACAACAAGATGGTTGCTGATTGTGGTTCTTGGTTACATAATTCAAGAGTTCTTTGGAACTTATTCTATGAAAAGAATCATTAGCAGTTGATGAGAATGATGAATTAGTGACAGTTTAGTAACAGAAAAAGTGTCGCTAAAAGGGTGTTGTCTGGATACAGTACTGCTGGTGTACTGCTCGTTGGTGGTTACTACTGCCACGAGACACAGTACTGCTGGTGATCGTAAATATTGGTGCTTTACTAACGCTAAAAAGTGTCTCAAAAGGTATGGGAGGAAGGAGCACTTTATACTGCCAATACAAGTTAGTACTGCTCGTTCAAGGAAAGTTAATGTTGCCAGTTACATGTATTTATGTTGCTCGAATACATAAAGATGAGTTAATACTGTCAGTTTATTGTTAGTACTGCTGTCCTTGGTTAATACTGCTGGTTTGTGATTAGTACTGCTTCTAGTCTATTTTAATACTGCCAGCTTTATACTTAGTACTGCTTATGAGTACTTAGTACTGTTCTTGTTACATTAATACTGCTGCTCGAATAGTTTGTACTGCTAGAGTTAGCAGTTAATACTGTTAGTTGTATGTTAGTACTGCTGGCTATGAGTTTGTACTGCTAGCTTTGATCGATATCAGACAACACACAGTTTTTGGATCTCGTACAACACACACAAAAGGAAGTTAATACTGTTGTGGTTATTAGTACTGCTAGGGTTAGTAGTTACTACTGTTGGTTACATGTTACTGCTGCTACATGTAATATATGGGATGCTGCTATGACAAGAAGTATTATGTTCAAAGGTGTGATGGATGCTTCATTTAAGGGGAAGCTAACAAATTGTTTTGGTTTTTGGTTTTGAATGTTCTTAAATGTTTAAAGGCTAATTTTTAGGATTAATTGTTTAATTGGTTACGAAGAATGTTGTTTATGACCTATTTAAAGTTGAAGTTGAATTATTCGGATGCGTGTTCTTATTATATCTTAAAGTGGGTGTTACACTTTAATGATAACTTGTTCGTGCTTAGAAACGATGTGACGAAGACTTGACAAATCTAGCAAAGGTGTGTGATCTACAAACTTATGGTGCTCAATGCTCACATTTGCTATCACTTTGGTTATGTGTCTCATAGAAGATGAGGATTTTGTCAAGAGGTTGCGATCTACTTATACTTTGGTCTTGGTATGAGTTTGACGTCACGTGGATAGTACAAGATATAAGACACAAGTTTGGGTTGTTCTACTTCAGCATCAAGTTTGTTATACTTAGTTTTCTTCATCAGTAATCATTACATAGAGCCTACATTCAAGAAATGGTTAACATATGGGTTTCAAGGGAAGCTTATTTTTAAAATGTTTAACCATTTACATGCACCATATGAGGTGAAGGTTTTTACTACTGCTAATTATTATTACATCTGTAGTTAAGGTTTTATGCCTCAAGTTCATTTATATTAAGGTGCGTCATGGAGGGTAATTTGAGTTGTTGAAGGCTGGATTAGAAGTGTGATAGTGGTTCACGGTTGTCGAAATTAAAGTTGCATACTTTAGTCCCCTATTTGATTATGACAAAAAGGGGAAGAAGATTTACAAAGAAGATGTGCAAATTACAGATCCTTAGTGGAATTGCATAGATCCTTATTCTTTCATATATATTAGCTTCAGGGGAAGTTCGTACTTATTTTGGTTTTGTCATTATCAACTAGGGGAAGATTGTTGGGAATTATATTTGAGTTGATAAGACAAAACATATGAAAGATGAAGGACTTAAAAGGCAAAGGAGAAATTCTTTAAAAGATGGAAGATTTTGAAGATTCTGAAGATAAACTTAAATGTTAAAAAGATTTATTAATATCTTTATTTGTACTTATCCTTTGTAAAACCTAATATCTCTAGTATATAAAGAGATACATGCGTGTAGGTTTAGGTGTGTCAAGATGTAAAACACCAGAAAAGTGTGTGTGTTATAGGCGCCAAGTTCTCTAAGGAGACGCCTAGGTTTAGTGTTTTAGCCTTAAGGATCTTTGATTCATTGTTATAGTTTAGAGAACACGTTCTAGAATTGATCATCTAGAATTGGGGCTGATAGGAATGTTTGGTTATTAATGAAGAAACACCTTGTTGAATATCATTGTTCTTATGTTAATTCTGCTATACATATTCTATGTTCAATGTTATTGTTAATCCTAGATATAAGATCTAAACAATCTGAGCTTACAACGATTCTTTACTTTCCATAATATTGTTAGGAATTAAAGGGCTTCTACAAGTGTATACTGCTGGAAGGACTTAGTGCTGCTAATGAAGATTGAAGAATATAAACTAAGTCATTAGTACTGCCAATTGTAGTATTAGTACTGTTGGTTATAGTTAGTACTGCCAGTACTAAAAGATAGTCATTTAGTACTGCTTTTTCAATAGTCTTAAACAATCATCCCTAAACTTGATGATTTAGCTTTCTTGAATCTTCAAGTTTCTTTATCACAAATCTTCATCATACTCAGGAAGGGATGCATTCAAAACCTTTCATTTACCTTTTTTTTTTGGTTTTACCAAACATTAATAACAGATACACATTTATTTTTTGATGATCAATTTGAAGTTTCTTGGTTAACATATTGGTGATAGTTATTGGTGTGAGGGGATATCTCTTTTCAACCAACATAAAGATGTGGAGATTATCAAACCTTACAAAGTGAACTCCAGATGAATCAATCAACTTCCAAATGTCACCTCTGTAACTTTGTAACATTCCCCCATAACATCACTTGTAGTCTGGTTCAAACGTGACATTCAATCTCCCCATACAACACTCATTTCTAATCAACTTCAAAACATGTATCATTATGCTTTGCCTTTACTATCCTCCAAAGAACCTCCAAGTCTTCTCTGTCTATTCTTTGTAGCATCCTTATCATTGAAGAGTATCTCTTGGAGCTTCCATCTGCTCTTATCAACTGATAATGTACCAGCATACCTTCTTTATGAAGCTTGTAATCACAATCACTGTAGTTTTGGTAGCAACGTGGTAATCACAATTGCTATATCTTCATCCTTTTAATCACCAAATGCTTCAATAACTCTCCTTCATCATCTTCACTGACTTCTTCAACTTTATTAGACTCTTTGTCTTCCTTCATCTTTTGTTTCTTTGAGGATTCTTGATGTTGTTGTTTTTCTGCTCTTTTTCCTCCAAGCATCTTCTTTCTGCTGCCGTTAAGCTGTGCTCCTCGACTACTTTCTCCTTCTTCTTTTCATTCCTGTTCCCAAAAACCCAAGGTCCACAAAAGGATTTACCCTCTTCTATTCCTTGTCAAATACCAAACAACTTTTGAAATTTATCATAATTCTTTCCCTCAGCTGTTTGTATTGTATCCACCCATGTGCTTAAGTAAGAGACATTGATCTCTTTTGTGCGTGATAGAGGTTTTTTTTCTCTTTTCCCTTGTGCCCTAAGTGTAGCATAATATTTTCTTCTCTTCTCCATAATGTTCCATAAATAATTTCCTATTTTTCCTCATCTGTCAACTCCTCTCTATTCTTTCTGGATTGGAGTCTTTACCAGCAATCTATCAGCTTCCATCATAGCTTGTGTATTCTCCCATGATTCTCAATCAATGCTATGTTAGCTTTCTCTTCTTATTCCTTGCTATCCTTCTATCCTTATTCTAACTCAGCATCCAACTTAGCTTGAATATTTCCTGCAATTTGTTATATCAAAGACAATTGATCTTATCTTTTAAGGAAACTTCAGGTCACCATAATACCTTTTCCTTTGTCTTTAGAAATTAAAGGTTGGACCTCCAGTGGAAACTCATGAACTACTTCTCCTGTAATTACTACCCCTTTACCCTTGGTCGTTATAGTTGTTGTTGTTGTAGCAGCAGTAGTAACAACTTTAGGCTTAGCTGCTTTGATTTCAATAAGTGTTTGAGCCAAAGTTAGTTCATCAATCTTAGCAGTAGTAACTTCTCCTATACCCGCAGTAGAAACTTGAATTGTAGGAGCAGCACTATCTCCTATATCAGCATTAGAAACTTAAATTGTAGGAGTAGTACTATCTTCAACACTAGTAGTAGTAACTGCTTCACCAGCAGTACTATCACCAAGCTTTGTACTTTGCTCATTCTTCTCACTAGAAGCAACATCCACAACACTTCATCATCATCCAATACTCCAGTATCAAACATTAGGATCTTCATTCTGCTGTTTCATTATACTAGAGAGACCTCCAGCATCTGCATCAATATCCTTATACTCCTCCCCTGTTTAGATCAACCTCCTGACATACAAACCAGCATTAGAGGAATAACTCCTTCTGCTAGTACAAATTTCTTGAATCTTGTAAGCCCTGTGGTCCTCAACTGCTCCACTCCATCTTTTCAAGCTTATCACCCACTTCTGGAGACTAGGCAATTTCAAAAGCCTATCAATTTACCTTCTCTAAGTCAAGAACCCTGTTGATGCACTTGGGTACATAAAACCATAATTCCATTAAGTTGCATACTATCCCTCACCACAGGTAGTGGAATCATTGGAAGGTGTGATTAAAATGTTCCTCTACCTCTGTCTCAGTGGATCTTCTTTTCGAGGGGTAGTTGGCATGAGCAGTCTCTGCCTTCCTTCCTCTTTTCTCCTAAATTTTTGGTTTCCTCTTGGGTTTCAGAGAAGATGTAGATGGTTGATCAATAATGGATATCTAAGTGGAATTAGTTAGAGGAATTGAATCCTCACCTACTTCTTCAGTAGCTTGAACCAACATACTATCAAACAAAGGTGTAACTTTCCCAGAGAAATCCTTACCCTCTCTCTTCATATTAGCAAACATTTCTTTGTGTGGAAGGGATTAACAAAAGTCTTCTTATGATGTGACATGTCTCCAAGCTGTTGGTTAATGAAAACTTGTAGTATAAGCGAGGAAGACCAGCAGGAATTTTAAAACCCCTCTATCTAAGTGTTTAACATAGCCAACAAAAAAGAAAGTACTTAGAAGGTTAAATTATCTATTGTTTTTCTAAGCATATGATCAAGGAGCATTTGTGCTACTAAATTCATTCCAGGCTGTGGACATTGGCACTAAGGCTTTTGTGGAATGGAAAGTATCATAAACTTTCATTGCGGAGAAAAAGAAAGCTATATTAAAAAGTAAGGCTTTGAGAATGTTTTTCATACCCCATTTTGCTCAGATTCTTCAAAAATTTGTAGTTTTGTTGCATACAATCAGTACCTTCTGCATCATCTAAGTGAAGATCATTCCTAATACTTGCCTCCATGATGATTACCACTTATGTCATTAGGGCTTGAAACCGATGCAACTTCATTAACCATAAGACCTGTAGCGTAGTCCCAAAACTGTTTGTATACATGAGGTGTAAAGATGATTGGATTGACTGTTAATGCATAACTAACGAACTATTGCTTTTTTGAAAATCAATGATCTTCTCCGCAAACCCAGCACTTTTTTGCAAGGTTTCTCGCAAAACCCAAACCACATTTGTGGCCTTTCCAGCCAACTTAGGGCCTCGCATTAAAAATGATTTTGTATGATCAAAGATGAAATTGAGAATTAGGACTTATGTTAGAGAGTGTTCAATGATGAAATGAGAATAAAGAAAGTGAAGCTGAAACCCTTAATCGAAGTATTTATAGAATCACCCTCAGCAGCAGGAACTTGAACTAACTGTAGTAATTGATGCCTGGCAGCATTAATTTAAACCTTGCAGCATAAACAAATATTGGCAGCACTAATTTAAGCCTAACAGCATTAATTGTATACCAACAGTAGAAACTTTATGCTTCGTAGCATTAGGTTGTATTACCCGTATTAACCTGAGACTAACAGCAGTAAGTTTCTAGTATTAACTTCAATTTCATCCCACAAATAACTTTGATCATCAAATTTGATTCTTACTAACTCTCTTTCTATTTTTATGCTCACAGTATCTCTCAATTCTTTTTGCTCACTTAATCACTCTTTCTGTTTTTAAATCATAAATCTCTCTATTCTTTTGAGCTCACCAATGCAGACAGTTGTGTACAATTTCCATCAATTCCAAAATTCTCATATGCCCTACCCCCACTTCAAATTGTGATAATTTTGAGAGAGGTGGATCATTGGACTGTTCAGATGTAGTCTCAAACCTAGTTTGAGCATCTACATCCCCCAATATGGTATCTTGGCACCTGAGACCACTACCTGAATCAATTCCCTAAGGAGTTAATTCATTAAGTGTTGTCATGGATTGGGTCTTAATTTATGTTACAACTGTCCTGCTCTGCTTTTGAGCTAGAAGCAGTAGTGGCAGCCCTTTCCATTCTGTCACCCAACTCCTTATGGACAGCCTCATCACCAACCTTTCTTAGGGGGACCACTAGACTGAGGTATCTTGGTGTCCCGACCTCTTATGAATGGCCTTGGGTTTGATTCATTACCCACTTGTGATTGATGTCACATTTTCTTTTCATTACAATTTGAAGCCTCCTCTTAATGCAATACCATATTTTCAATGTGCTTATTCTGCAAATGTTAGTCCAATTCCAAAAATACACATTCCAAAGTATTTTCTTGTTTAGCAATTTTAATTATGACTAATAGTTGTAATATGCAGTTGTAAGTATAACTAGCAGTACTAATTATACTTAGCAGTATTAACATTTTCCTTAGCAGTTAAACTTGACTTCAATAATTATACAAGAACATGCCTCTATTCATCACAAGCACACTAGAAAAGACTAGATAGAAATGTGAGAATTCATGAGGATCCATAGTTATGCATAACCCAAGAATAAAAATTAACAACTGATAAGACTCAGAGATTCAATAAACTAATGCTAGCAATTAGAAAGTTAAACCTGCTAACATCAAAAGCTTTGGTGAGAAGATTAGCAACATTTTTGTCTGTGTGAATCTTAATCACTTGTATTAACTTCTTCTCATTCGAATCTCTGATAAAATGGTACCTTATTTCAATGTGCTTGGTTTTGGAGTGAGATACTGGATTCTTTACAATACATATTGTACTTTCATTATCAATGTAGATGTTGGTGTTCATGAGATTGTATCCATAGTCAAGCATCTAATTTTGGATCCATAACACCTGTCTATAGTAGTTTGCAACAGCCACATATTCTGCTTTAATTGTTGAGTTGGCTACTATAGTTTGCTTCTTACATTGCCATGAAATCAATCTCTTGCCAAAAATTGGACAACCAGCCTATGTGATTTCTTGCACAGACTAGCTCCAACATATTCATATCAGAAAAGGCTTCCAAGATCAAAAGGTTAATATCTAGGATACCAAAGACCCATTTGGGTTGCCACTTTTAAGTACCTAAATATCCTATTCACAGCATGAAGGAGTGAGGTCTTTGGAGTAAACTTGGAACCTTCACAATCCACAAACATCAGAACAAAATGTCTTGTCTAGAAGCGGGACAAGTACATCAATTATCCAATCATTGATCTATAATAAATGTACATCGACATTCCAGCTTCTTCTACTTTTTAATGTCTTGTTATCTCCATTGGAGTGCTTTCTGTCTTTATTGAGGCAAGAATGCAAACTTCTTCAAAATCTCAGCCAAAATCACGTCTAATATTAATTCTTGCCTTGATAAAGATCCTATCACTCTTCTGTTTAACTTGAAGTCCCAAAAAGAAAGAAAGTTCTCCCATAGAACTCATTTGAAACTTGTCATGCATCAACTTTTCAAATTCAATACTTATTTCTTTCTTTGTTGATCCAAAGATGATATCATCAACATAAACCTGAACTAGCAGGATATCATCTTTATGTCTTCTAATGAACAAAGTTATTGACAATTTATCCCTTGTGAAACCAATTGGGACCATCCCCTACTCCCCCCCCCCGCAAGTAGGTTGACAATGTCTCATACCATGCTCTTGGGGCCTGATGTAGTCCATAGAGTGCCTTTTCTACTTTGTAAACTTTGTTTGGAAAGTGTGGGTCTTCAAATCCAGTAGGTTGACAGACATATACCTCCTCTTCTATCTTTCCATATAAGAAAGCACTTTTTACATCTATTTGGTAGACAATAAAATCTTTAAAGGAAGCATATGCCAGAAATAATCTTATGGCTTCTATCCTTGCAACAGGTACAAAGACTTTATCATAATCTATACCTTCCTCTTAAGTATGACGATTGAGCAACCATTCAGCTTTTGTTCTTTACCCATGCCCTCTTTCATCCTTTTCTTGTTTCTAAAAAAACCCCTTAGTACCAATTTGCCCACTATGTCTCTTGGTAAGTCAACTAGACCAAACAGTAGCAGATATTAAATGTAGAAGCATATTCTGCATTGCTTCCCACCCCCAGCTTGGATCTTCCAGGGCTTGGAGCACCTTTTTGGGTTCCTTTTGAGATAAGAAACAGGCAAACAAACAATTTTGAAAATCCTTGTGATTTGTTCTTCTAAGCTGGTGAACTGAGGAGATCAAACCATGTTCTTCAGTTGTCTTGGTCATGTGTCTTGTTTGCACAGGAGTTTTTAAGCTTCCAATCACTTGATCTTCAGGATGATCTTTGTGAAATTTGGTGAAAGAAGTATCAGGGACTGTATAAGATGAATTTACATTGTTCATATCAACTTCTTCTTCCACATCTTCATCATCATAAGCATTTCCAAAGATTCCAGTGTTATCCATTGAAGATATATTTGGGACAGGTGGAAGGGAAAAAGCATTTTTGAAAGGAGAGAATCTTTCAAAAAGATGTTCTTCAAATGCATTGGCAGTATTAACAGAAGGTCTAGCAGTATTAACTGGTGGTGATGGAACAGCAGTATCAACTGTTGGTCTAGCAGTACTAACAGGTGTACTAACAGTATTAACACCATTAGTACTGTTAGTGTTTTCATTCTGCATTTCCCTTTGATTTAGCCTTTCTGACTCACTTCTTGTTGGTTCATCATCCTTCCCACTTGTGTCTGATGCTTCATTTTCATCTACTTCTGTATCCCTTTCTCTATCTTTAGGACCTTGAGAGATTGATGGATCAGTTGTGCAAATAGGTATCAGGATGTATTCTTGTTCAGGTTCTTTTTCCTTTTGAGCTTGACCTGCAACAGTGTTATCTTTGGTTCCTGCAATACCATTAGTTTTGTTCCCTGCAACAACTGGCACATAGTTCATAGATATTGACAAAGAATCAACATCAAAAAGCCAGTCAGGTCCATTTCCTTTCACATTAGGTAAATTTTCAAGAAATCTAATGTTTAAGGTCTCTTCAACAATCCTAGTCCCTCATCGTTAAAAACACTCAAACTTTACTAAACCATAGATAATCCAACAAAAAATCCCTCCATCTCGCTTTACCTTCAAACTTTCCTAGATGAAGCCCAGTTGTTTAAGATGTGTAACAGGATACCCAAAAAGGTTTCAATGAAATCTATAGTGGGGTCATCCACTAATAGAGTACCATAGGGTGTCTTGTTATGAGGCTTACGACTAAGTCCCTAATTAGCACAGAAGCAACAGTATAACTACTGGTCCTGTCCAAAAGTGTTGGCAGCACCCCCCCCAACTAGAGTCTACTAACATTGTTCTATGCAGCCTCTACATGTTTTATTCTTCCTTTCCAGCTACCTTCCATCATTTTGTAGAGGAGTCCTATCCATACTGAATTCCCTCTTACACCCCTTATTTTACTAAACTGGTTCGTTATTACTATTCTTAAACCATTCCATTGTCACTTCTGATAACTTTTACATTATGATCTAGTTGATTTTCTATTTTTGTTATGAAGGTCTTTAGAATCCCACTAGTCTCATCTTTAGTGGCTAAAAAGAACACCCAAGAAAATCTACTAAAGTCATCAGTGACTACTAGGCAATAAGACTTCTTCATTAAACTCTTAACATTTGTAGGACCAAACAAGTCCATATGAAGCATATGTAAGGGTTTGCTGATTGAGTTCACAAGCTTGGTCTTATAGGAGGCTTTGTGTTGCTTTCCTTTCTGACAAGCAACACAAGAATGATCATTTTCAAAAATCATAAAGGAACCTTGACAAGGTGCCTCATAAGTTTATTCAATGTTTTAAATTTAATGTGCCTAAGCCTCCTATGCCAAGTATTGGATTCATCAATTGTGGCCTTAGCAATGAGACAAGTTAAATCTCCAGTGGGAACAACACTCTTTAGGTCAACACTGTATATGTTGTCTTTTCTTGGAACTTTCAGCAATACTTGACTTTCATCAAGTAGCTTAAAGTCAGAAGATAGGACAAGACACTCAGTGTCAGTAAAAAGAACATTGTTCTTTTTGTCACATATTTGTGACACACTGAACAGATTATACTTAAGCTCCTTACAGAAGTACACATCCTCAAAATCTAATGTTCCTGTTTTGATTTTACCTTTACTAGATATTCAACCTTTACCATCACCAAAGGAAACTAAACCACCATCATAATCTTCATATTCATCAAGATAGCACTTGTTTCCTGTCATGTGCCTGGAACAACCACTGTCAATAACTGCTTTTTCCTTATACTCTTTTTGTTGTGGGTTGTCCTGCACATAAAATAAGAGATTTAGATCTTTTTGGGGATCCAAGCCATTATAGACTTGGATCTGCCTCGTGCATCAATGTAAGAAAATTTCTTAAATGTAGTTGATGCACTGCTGTTTTTGGCTTTCCAAACCCAGCATGCTGAGGCCTTAACAGCATTAGCCCCTTTACCCTTATTTCTTACTACTGCTCTATCCCTAGCAGTAGTATGTTTTACACTGACAGTATTAACATTTGTTTTGGAAATGCTATTCTTGTTTGCAAAATATCTGTTAAAAGGCCTTGAACTTTGTGAATATCCTCTTTTGAAAGTATTATTTATAGGTCTAGGATGATTCACAGTTTGTTTTGAGGCAGCAGTATTAACTGGTCTAGCAGTATTAACTGCTTTTGTGTTAGCAATATTAACTGGTCTAACAGTATTAACTGTTGCACTAGCAGTACTAAGTTTCCCTGACCTAGTTAAGACTGCTTTTAGAACAAATCTTCTTTTGGGGTGAGGGTGAGACATTTTATTAGAAAAGTTTTTGTGATTCACCCTTCTTGAGTTATTCCATGCAGGCCTTGCAACCTTTTTATCACAAACATAATGTAGATGCTCAAAACTGCCACAAGTATAACAAGCTTTATTTGTCATTTTAAAATCATTTCCTAGTCTTTGGGATATAAGATTGTTCCAATTTCTTTGGTTCCCTCTAGGATTTTGTTTAGCAGCATTTATTTCCCTAATAGTCTTAACAGATTTTGTCTTTTCAATGATAGGGACAATAGTATAATCTATCTCACTTTCATCTATATCACTTTCATTATCAGAGTTCCAATCCTCAATGATTGGTACACTAGTGTTGTCCATCCTAACAACATTAGATTCAACTGTATTTGAAATATCCTTATCTGCAACTGTCTTATCATTGCTAGGTGTAAGAACAGTAGTAACATCTAAATTTTCACTCTCCACAATTTCATCTATAAATGTTAGATCAGGTTTGCGGGGTATGAAATTTCCTATTAGAGGTGGGGAAACTGCATGATATGCCTTATCTATTCCAGACATTTCAGTTAAATTTACAAAACCTTCTACTGCCGGAGAAGCTGCAGTAGCTACATTATATCCTAGTCCCTTGTTAAACTTGTCAATTACTTGACATTCTAGTATTTCATTTAAAGACTTGGATGATTTTTAAAACTTTTCTAATGTTTGTTTTAACTAATCTCTTTCTGCTTCAGCTTTTTCCAAATTCAGTTTATAAACATCTAAGGCATTATCTCTTAGTCTAACCTCAAGTTTTAAGACATTTATGCTATCTTCTAACACAGTCTCATTTTTCTTATAATAAACTAGTCTAGCTTCTACTGATTCTAGATCTGCTTTATAAGATAACAAATTAAATTGAGACTTTTTGTAATCAGAAGACAAATTATCATATTGCTCTTTAAGAGTAGCATAATCTTTCATACATGATTTAGAACAAGAATCTACCTCAGAATCTGAACTGGAAGAACTTCTTGAAGATGCTATTGTAGGATTCTCTTCTTCTTATTCAAAGCTTCACAACAAGCTCTGATACCACTTGAAGGTCCTTAAAACCGATCTTGTCTTCCTTAGCTTGATGCAAGGTTAGCAACTTTGGATAAATCCAAAAACTACTATGACATAAACTTTGATTATTGAATATCAAATACTATGCAGAATCTTGCATTGATACTAAGAAGAATAATAACAATTGAATCGCAAACAATGAAACAGTAACAAAACTTCCAGCCTTAATTATAACGATCACTCTGAATTAGTGATAGGGTTTACAAAACCTTGAAGCTCTAAGAATTCTATGGAAAACTGCTATGAGAACTGATATCTTTTTCTATACCCTAGGACCTCCTTTTATACACTAAGGAGTCCTACACGGTTTACAATACCTTCCTAACTTATCATAATAATTTCTATAATTACAGACAATCATATCTTTTACAAAAATAACTTTAATACTTATCTTCATATGTACTCTAGTTTTCCACACACGTTTTCTCTTTTTACTCTGTCTTTATCCTCTTGACAGTAGTAAGTCTTCAAGCAGTTGTAAGTCAGCAACAGTTGTATCTTTATAACCAACAGCACTAACTGAGCATAAGCAGTAGTAAGTACCAGCATTACTAATCTTTATGCTAACAATTGTAACTTTACTCTAGCTGTACTAAGTTATACTAACAGTACTAAGTCACACTAACAATAGTAACTTTTGTACTAGCAGCATTAATAACTTAGCATATTTTCAGTCTTTAACTCTGAGCAGTCTTAACTTCTACTGGAAGTAGTAACTTCATACTAACAGTACTAATATTATACTAACAGTAGTAACTAGCAGTGGTTACTTTATACTACCAGTTCTAACTACTTAGTATAATTTCCATTATGTACCTGTGCAGTAGAAACCTTAAGTATCCTTGAAGTCTTTCAAGTATCAACAATCCTTTATGTACCTGGATTGATTGACTCCGTTTGTAAACAATTTCATTCAAAAACTTTAATTGCTTTTCCATTGAAATCATTTTGTCAATATCTTTTTCTTCCTTAAGTTTCAAATCCGTTATTACCTTTGTTTTATCCTTGACAAGACCTTCGTAGTGTGACTTTGTTAAAAGACTCTGTTTGACTAACTCATTGTGTTTCTCTTTGACAACTGAAATTTTGTAGGCTTTAAGTTTTAAACCTTCTTTTATGTCAATGTATTTTTGAGCTAATAGTCCTAGAGTTTCATTTAACTTATGTTCAAGTTTCTCATAGCCAACAGTACGGTCATAAAAGGTTTTGTACTTCTCAAGCTCAGTCTGTTTGTTTTGAAGTGAAACTAAACAACTATCCCGAATACTATTAGATTCCTCTAGAGTTCTACTAGTTTCCGCAAGAATAGATTTGCACTCAATCAATTCATGAGCAAGTGTTGTGTTTGATTTCTTTAATTGCTTTTGAATCTTTTTATTTTCATCGACATCAAGTTTTAAATTTGCAATTAAATTAGCAAGTGCAACACGCTCATCATCACATTCTACATCATTTTGGTCATTCTGAATATCATTATCACACATATGTGGTGAATCAGGAATGACATTACTATCACTCGTTTCCACTACACATGTGTTACTAATGGATTCAGATTGCTCAGAATGTTGTATTTCATTAGTAAACACATTATATCCAGTATCATATTGTACCTGTTCCAATGGCTCAGAATCAGTGCCTGAGTCTGCATTAGGAACCTCTTGGATCTTTGCCATATAGTTGTAATGTGCTTCCAACTCTTGTTCATCAATCTCTTCATCTGTGTTTGATAGCCAGTCAGATTGCTCCGCTTGAAGTTGAACACCTTTCTCAGATTGTTTACACAGCAACATCTTTTCCTTGTGATACGTGGAGTCTTTAACCCATTTTGGCTTTCTGCATTCCTTAGTAAAATGACCAAATTCCTTGCAATAGAAACACTGTATCCCAGACTGCTGCACTACATGACCACCTACAGTTTCCCTAGCCCCAGCAACAGTTGTTGTCCTCTGATTCCCAAACTGTCCAGACTGATTATCATTCTTGTATCTTGAAGTAGTATCCACATTCTTGTTTCTGGTGTTTGAGGAAGTTCTGAGGTTGTTGTTGGTAGGTTTGTAGAGCTTCTTGAAATACTTTGCAATGAGTGCCAAATTTTTCTGCATTTCCTTATCCTTCTGAGCTTGTTCAGGATCACTGTCTTCTTCAGAAGCTGACTCAGATGGAGGTGTGATTGGTTTGGCTATCTCTTTGCCTTTGTGTCTTGTAGTTGCATGAGATCTGGTTGGAAGTGAAGCTTTTGATGTTGGTGCAGATGATTTGTGAGACTTTGATGTTTGATAATATGGATCTTGATATGGTTGAGCAGTAGCAACAAGTGCTAATGGGTTAGCATTCTTGGCTATTCTTTCAGCACGGAGTTCATTAACTTCCTTTTGATATTGTTTCAGAATGTCAAAGAGCTTGTGATATGAAACTTCATCCAACTTGTGTTGTTGCTTGACAATTGTTACAAACCTTGACCATTCTGGTTGAATATGTTGAAGAAATTGAACATTGACTTGCATCATAGCAACTGTCAAATTGTTTCTTATCATTTCATTCATCATCTTATAAAACCTTGTGTAATATGACTCAATTGTTTCTCCATCGTGAGAGGTGAATTGTCCAAACTCCCAAAATAAGTTTGTCTTGACATCTTGAATGTTGAGTGATTCACCTTGTTGTAGCCTTTCGATAGCTTCCCACATTTCATGAGCTGTCTTGCATGCATCAACAGTTGAGTATATTTCATCTCCAATTCCAGTCAATATCAAATGAATCGCTTCCTTTTCTGATTCAAAATGAGCTTTGTTTTCAGGAGACATATTCAAGACAGTCTCAACTGTTGTTCATTCAGGAACTGCTGGTGAATTATCCATTGCATGTACAGCTGCAATTATGACAGTAGTAGGAGTGTAAGGACCTTCGACAATGCATTTCCTCAAGGCATCACCATTTGATCTTTTATCAATGTATCTTAAGAACCGTGATCGCCATTGTGCATATCGTCCTGTTGCAAGCATTGGTGGACGATCCCTTGAACCAACTGCCATGATGTTGTTATGCATTTGACTGTCGGTTGTGGAAGTTACACTTGGAGTAGTCATGATGAATGATTGTTGAATTATGAAGTGAAAATGATTGATGGATCTTAAGTAGATGTGTTGTGATTGAAGTTGTGGTAAAATAAATACAATTTTCACGGGATTTTACAAGTCTATGATTAAAACCGAGAAAATAATTGAGTCTTTCGCGGGATTTTACAAAATCAACAGAAAACCGTGAATGTAAATTGATTGAGATTAAGGTTGGTTTGTGTTGAATTAGTTGTCTTTAAAAGTTCAAGTATGTGAATTAAACCCTTGAGAGTTAAGGGTCCAAAGTTGGTCAAAGAATAGCAAGTCTCAACGAAGAACGGTTGTTAAAACTCAACCAAGAATGTTTAACAAATCTCAATGGACAAATCGCAGTCTTTGAAACTTAGACAAAACGCAATAAGAGCAAAACGCAGTCAACATGAGACAAAATGCAATGAGAACAAAACACAGTCAACATGAGACAAAACGCAATGAGAACAAAACACAGTCAACATGAGACAAAACGCAATGAGAACAAATCGCAGCCTTTACTAGCAAAACTCAATGGTCAAATCGCAGTTGACTTAGACAAAACGTAATTCTTGAGAAAATTTTGGCAGCATAACATTTAGATGTGCTAAGTAAAAGGTCTTCAATGATCAAAACGCAACACCAAAACGCTGTGAGAGGCAAAACGCATTGGGGAGACAAATCGCAGTACCAAAACGCAAGATTTGAAGACAAACCGTAGGGCTTCAGGACAAAACGCAACGTCACTTTCAAGCTATTACACAAGTCACTTTCACCCAGTTTTGTCCCTATTCCACCAATGGTAAACAAACAAAACGCAAGGCTTAGATCTAGGCAAAACGCAACGAAGATTTTCCCAATTTGACACAAACCGCAACCAATAATTTCCTACTTTACACAAACCGCAACAAAGAAGATTTCTTCAATCTTCCACATAACCCACCAAATAAGTTGTAGAACACCAAGAAATAATGCAAGAGATTGTTCTAAACACGAAAGTACACGACTTTTTTGAATCTAACCATAAACAAAGCCACGATTGTTGATTTTTTTCAAAATTTTTAAACAAAAAAAAACATCAAAGAAAGTCTATGTTTGATTCTTGAAAAAGGCACGTTTAAGCTATGAATAAGCTAGGAAGCTTGAGCTTAACACCACCTAAGAACCAATAAGCCCTAAATTTTTTTGAGCCGTGAGCTTATTTGACAAAATAAGCCACAAAATTTTTGAATTTTGAGCTTATTCCCACAAAACAAATCACAATCCACCCGAGGCTCTTGATACCAAATGTCGGAACCAATGAATCACTTCACTTCATATTATGTTTACATGGAATGATCAAGAAAATAAAGATGGAAGTTATGAAGAATGTAGAGAGAGAAACAAGAGAGAAAGTAAGATGGTTGATTAACTAATGAAAATTACAAAGTGAACCAACACCCTCTCCATCCTTGGAGAGGGGTATTTATACTTAAACATAAAGGCTTACTTGCCTTATGTATTTCTACGGGTCGGGCTTGGGATTACTTGGGCTTTCGCCCGATACACGTGACCGGTTAGCTTACATATAAGAGCCCGTTTACCCGTTCTAGCCTATTCCAACGTTACATAATTAAATGACCGAGACGTAATATTCTTAATGAACGAACTTCCATGTTCGACTCAATATTTGAGGCTAACAATCTCCCCCGAAGTGAGTTCATTGTGACACTCCTTCGTGAGATCAATGAGATTGCTTTTTGTCGTTAAGCTCTTGTGATCTTTGTCTCTGTCTACGTTGTAGGCTTGTTCCTTCATGCTTTGCGATCTTTGATCTTGAGCCTTTGTCATTGTCTTTTGACTTCGTCTTTACGTCCGAGATCTTTAAATCTTTATCCTTCTGTCTTGATCGTCTTTGCCGCCTTGCGATCTTGTGTCTTGACCAACATGCTCATACTTTGCATCATCTTGAAAGCTTGCTAACAATCTCCCTTGATAGACTTGATATCTTGAAGGAAGATCTTGTATATCAGAGTTTGCGGAAGACTTTGTCTTTAATTCTTGAGCTTTCTTGATTCTTGAATCTTGATGCTTATAGTATGTCTTTGTAGTTTGAGCATGAGCATGTGGTAATGAATCCGACTTCAGCTGGAATGAGGCATCTCCATCTCCATCTTTATATGAATCCTGAAATAAAACAGTTAGCAATAAAGCGTGTGGACGAATATGGCTTTGTCATTCGCCGCGATGTTAGACAACATCCTACGCACATACAAATACCGTTAGTGCTCTTTAGGTCCAAATAATATCTCGCATGATCAGAGTCAGCATATAATACAGTTTCTATGCCGGTCCCCTTAGGATACCATAATCCTAAGTGCGTAGTGCCTTTAATGTATTGGAAGATATGCTTAACCACTTCAAGATGAGAGGTTTTAGGATCCTCTTGAAAGCGTGAACAAAGGCAGACACTAAACATGATATCGGACCTACTTGCCGTTAGGTAGAGTAAACTACATATCATGCCTCGATACTTGGTACTATCTATCGACTCGCACTCTTCGTCTTTCGTAAGTTTAACATCCGAAGACATGGGGGTTTTCATTGGTTTAGAATCTTCTTAAACCAAATTTCTTAAGATTTCTTAATATATTTAGATTATTAAAGAAGATATCGCCTCCCATTTGTTTTATTTTGAAAATAAGAAGAAGTTAAGTTCACTCATCATGCTCATCTTGAAATTGTCATGCATGATTTTGGAAAAGTCATCACACATGTCTTGACAAGTCAAACCGAATATAATGTCGTCGACATATATTTGAACGATGAGGAGATTTGAACTTTTCTTCTTTGTAAAAAGCGTGTTATCTACCATTCCCATGTTATATTCATGTTATTAAGATAAGCTTTTAATCATCCTACCAAGCTTTGGGAGCTTGTTTGAAGACCAATACAAAAGTTTCTTTCTAAGTATTATATATAACATGATTCGTTTTTTTTTCAAAGTCAATGAATCTTCGGAGGTTTGTGCCACGTATACCTCCTCATTGATAAAACCATTCAGGAATGCAATTTTTACATCCATTTGGAATAGGTTAAAATCTAAGGCGCAAGCATAGGCTAATAAAATCCTAACAGATTCTAACCTAGCAACTAGGGCATAACGTTCATCATGAATCGATGCCCTCTTGGTTGATTAAACCTGGTGAACTAATCCTAAGCCTTATTTCTAGAACAACACCATTAACGTCTAACTTATTCCTATAGCACCCACTTAGAGTTTTCCTATGATTGTCATATAACTTAGGTTATGGTACTAACTCCCAAGAACACATTTGCAATGAATTGATTAATTCTTCTTGCATAACGATATCTAACATCATCCTTTAAGGCTTTATTTACATTCTTTGGTTAAGGTTTCCTATGACATTTTCTAAGGGATGGTTCCTAGATTCCTTAATATTGACTACATCAGCAATTTCTAAAGTTTCATCCTCAATGTCATTTTCTAGGTTTTTCTTTTCGGTAACCTTAATTGCTTCTTCTTCATCTAAATCATCATCCACCAAGGGTGATGTCTTAGAGGGTGGAGGTGTTTCATCGAAT
Organism: Tanacetum coccineum; assembly: GCA_026074375.1. NCBI lineage: Eukaryota > Viridiplantae > Streptophyta > Magnoliopsida > Asterales > Asteraceae > Tanacetum > Tanacetum coccineum. The sequence continues at coordinate 40,772 of BQNB010004552.1, read as the reverse complement.
GTCCACTTGGCGGATGATTCTTTGATTTCATAGTGTGTTGTTTAGGATATATAGCTTTACTATATTGGGGAGTAACCTAAAAAACACCTTCGAATGAGCTAGTTGGTCAAACTTAGTAAGGTAGTCTTTGGTGTTTAAAATGAAGCACTTGCTTCCAAATACTCTAAAATAATCAAGAGTAGGTTTCCTACCTCTCAAGAGTTCATAAGGTGTTTTTCCTAATATGGCTCTAATTAGGATTCGATTGAGGATATAGGTTGAAGAATCTACAGCGTTACACTAAAATTTTTATGGTATTGATTGTTCATTCAACATGGTTCTACTCATTTCTTGAAGTGTCCTATTTTTTCTTTCTACCACGCCATTTGATTGTGGAGTGCGTGGAGCCGAGAAGTTATGTGTAATACCGTGGGCATTACACAATTTTGCAAATTGCACTTCATTATCAAATTCCCTATCGTGGTCCATCCTAATCGAAACTATTGAGCATCCTAATTGGTTTTGTATTTTCCTACTAAATATTTCGAATTGATCGAATGCTTCATTTTTAGTTTTAAGGAATCTTGCCCAAGTATACCTAGAATAGTCGTCTAATATTACTAAGGTGTAGAGGTATCCCCCGTAACTCCGTACGACGGATGGACCGAAGAGATCCATATGGAGAAGTTCTAAGCATCTAGTCGTTGTGACTACATTCTTAGCTTTGTGACTAGCGTGAGCTTGTTTTCCAATTTAACAAGCATCATAAAAATGTTGATCAAACATAAGCTTAGGAAAATTCCTAACTAACTCCTTAGATGCTAACGAATGAATAAGACGCATATTAGCATGACCTAATCTCCTATTCCACAAGTGGAGTTTTCATCAATCGTTGCAAGACAAATTTTGTCTTCGGGCTTAGTTCCTAATTTCATCACATATAAGCCCTTCTTCCTAATACCTCTACCTATGACTTTACCATCCTTAACTATTTTGCTATCATTTTAAAAAAATATAACTTACACTTACTATCACATATTTGTCCTACACTTAGCAAGTTAAATCCTAAATTATCTACATGCTTTACATTAGCAATTTTAAGTGAGCCATGAGAGATTGTACCTTTGCCAATGATGTTACTGCATAGATTACTACCAAAGATGATGTTACCTCCATTGTATGCCTTGTAGGTTGAAAAGAGATTTCGGTTGCCCGTCATGTGTTTAGAGCATCCGCTATCTTTTATCTACTCATTGGGTTCCAAGTCAACTCCAAGGCATATCTATTTATATAAGACAATAACTCAAACATTTGGTCCCTAATATCTCATGGGTCCAAAATTGTTAGTACTAAACATCCCTTGCATTTGTTGCATTTAATTGGAATGTGGAAATGAGGGATACATTCCCCAAGGCATGTAACTTTGAGGTTGGAAGTTATTCTAAGTTACAGGAAGTCCACGAGGTTGATTTTGTCGACTGACATTTCTTTTTGGTTGTGGTATCTTAGAACGAGGATATGAATGATTGACTCTTCTTGGTGGTGGATTTTTTGACCTAAAGTTTGGTTTAAAAAATCCAACTCTGGGTTTTAACGTTGGTTTATAAAATTATTTAACTTCATCATCACTAGCAACGGGAGTTTTTACGTTGTTTACCATTATATGTTTTGGTCTGGGACCCGAAATGGATTTTTGAAAAGAAACAGATTTTTTAGTTTTTGGTGAATAGACAAGCGGTCCCTTAATTGCTTTGGGGGCCGTCTGTGCTTTATGGGGGCTACCCACAGAGCTTTGCGGGCCGCCACCAGAGAAAGTATTATTCTCCGGTTTTACAAATTTTATTTCCTTAGTTCCGCTATATGATGCTTCAAATGAGTTAAACCCTAGACCCGATTTATCTCCGAAGAATTTTTGATTACTTAACATTTCATTTAAACAATATGTGCTCTTTTCAAATTTAGTTAGCTTGAGAGCTTCCTCTTTAAGTTTTTTGTTGTCGATTTTAAGTATTTGACACTTTGTACATTCGAGATCAACTCCCTTGTTTTTCTCGAGTGTAGACAACTTTTCTTTTAACTCACTAAGTTCATTTTCTAAACTACTTCTAATGGCTTTTAAGTGTTTTGTTAGGAACACGAAAGTTTCGGTCACTTCCATAGATATCGTTAGATAGCTCGTTTATTTATTTTTAGAAACTTACTAGGCTAGTTAGCCCAAGGCCCATGGAAAGCCCATGCAAGCCAAGGCCCTAACCGGCCATAGGAGGTATAAATACCCTTTCCATGCTATGGAAAGGGTGTTGGTTGTTCCTTATTTTCACACTCTTAATGCATTTTTCTCTTATGTTTACTTTCTCTCTCTAAATGTTCATCCAACCACTCTCTCTCTAAAATTACCACTCTTTCCCTCTTCATGTATGTTATTAGATAGTATTCAATTGGTATCAAGAGCCATGGAGTGGTGTGTTTAGTTTTGTGTTTTATTTTTGGTTCGTGGTGTTTTTCTTGCAAAAAATCGTAGCTTTTTCTTGTTTTTTCTTTGTTTCAAAGCTTCTCCTTACACTAAAAGATCATTTACATAGGTAAATTTGATCTAGTATCCTTGGATATAGGTGTATGTGCCTAGAATCATTGAAAAATATCACTTTTGGTCATTCTTTGTGTTCGAAAACTTTATAAAGAACAAAATCTTGATTTTAAATTTTTTGGCTTAAAAACCTTAAAGTTTCCATTTTTCTTCCTATAGGTTTAGTAACACTACTTTTACAAGAATTTTTGCAAAACATCCATCAAAAAGGTGTCTTTTTGTGTTTTAAAGTTTTGGGTTTCGTCTTAGTGTCAACCGAACTATTGGTTTTAGTGTTCAGTTCACTCGAACTACTCGTTTTAGTGACAACCGAACTACTGTTTTAGTGTGTAACCGATCAAAACTATTGGTTTTAGTGTCAAACAGACTACTGGGTTTTAGTGTTACCGAATTTACTGGTTTTAGTTTCAATCGAAACTATGGTTTTAGTGTTAACCGAACTTACTATGTTGTAGTGTCAACCGATTACTGAAGTTTAGTTGAATTCCGAACTATACATTTTAGTGGTAACGAACTACTGAATTCTAGTGGTAACCGAAAACGATTGAATTTTAGTGATAACCGAACTACGAATTTTAGTGGAACCCAACAATTCTAACTCTACTTCCAGGTTGGAAAACCGATCTACCTAAGTTCTGGCTGAAACCGATCTACTCAATTTTCAAAATTATACGGTTTATTTCTTTTGACTTGTAAAATCCGTGAACATTCCTTGTTTTTCCGGTTTTTGTCAAAGATTGTAAAATTCCGTGTGTTCAAGAATTACAGAACAATTAAAAGTACAACTTAATTAAACAAAATTTCTTTCTACCACCATTCGAATAAAAACATGTAGAAATTCTTTTAAATACAAATTTTCGCAATGACGACTCTTGCTGACAAAGAGAGTATTTGGGTGCTGACAATCGTTCGTCCACCTATGTTGGAAAAGGATATGTATGATTCTTGGAAAAGCAGAATGGAACTATACATGATGAATAGAAAACATGGACGAATGATCCTTGAATTCGTTGAAAATGGTCCACTCATCTAGCCTACAATTGAGGAAAATGGTGTGACTAGTCCAAGAAAATAATATGAATTAACTCCTGCAGATGCAATTCAAGCTGATTGTGATGTCAAAGAAACAAATATCATTCTCCAAGGATTACCACCAGAGGTCTATGCACTTGTTATCAATCATCGAATCGCCAAGGAACTTTGGGAAAGAATTCAACTTCTCATGCAAGGAACTTCATTGACGAAACATGAAAGAGAGTGCAAACTTTATGATGAAATCGATAAGTTCGCTTATAAGAAGGGGGAAACACTACGTGATTTTTACTTGAGATTTTCACTGCTACTCAATGACATGAACATCTACAATGTGAAACTGGAACAATTTTAAGTAAACACAAAGTTTTTGAATACTCTTCCTCCTGAGTGGAGCAAATTTGTGACTGATGTCAAATTGGTTTGAGATTTGCACACAACTAACATTGATCAGCTACACGCTTACTTGTGACAATATGAATTTCATGCAAATGAAGTTTGTTTAATGCATGAATGCAACTCAGATCTGCTTGCTTTGGTTGCAACCCATCAAATGAGCCAATCTCCTTATCAAACTTATCAAAGCTCATACCAAAACTCTTAATTTCAACCATAAGTTTCACTATATTAGTTTCCACAGTATGGATCACCTTATCAGTCTCATCAATACTCAAACAATCAATCATCAACACCTCTTTCAATCACTTATCCCTCTAATGAATTTCAATCATCAGTTAACCATAATGTTTATTCTCCACCATCATCCATCCTTCAATTGGAATATGAACCCACAGTTAACCAACAACAACAACCACATGAATTTCCCTAACTAGACTTAGGTCTAACTTTTCCAGTGTTCAAGCAAGGTGACGATCCCATTGATGCCATCATTTATATGATGTCATTCCTATCAACTGTCATCACATCTCGCTATCCTACTACCAACAACCAGCTGAGGAATTCGTCAAACCTTAGGCAACAAGCTACCATTAATGATGGAAGAGTAACTTTACAACCAGTTCAGGGGAGACAAATTTCTTTTGCTATGGGTACCACTAGGACCTACACTCCAGGAGCAAGTGGAAGCACTTTTAGGAAACAAAGGACTGTTATTTGTTACAACTGCAAAGGGGAAGGACACATGTCCAAACAGTGCACCAAACCTAAGAGGAAACGGGATGATTCTTAGTTTAAGGATAAAGTGTTGCTGGTACAAGCTTAAGCAAATGGTCAAATTCTACATGAGGAAGAACTAGAATTTTTGCCAGATCTAGGAATTGTAGAAGGTCAAGCCACACAGACTGTCATTACTCACAATGCTGCTTATCAAGCTGATGATTTAGATGCATATCACTCTGATTGTGATGAACTCAACACTAGCAAAGTTGCTCTCATGGCGAATTTATCTCATTATGGTTCAGATGCTCTCGCTGAGGTACATAATCCTGATAATGTAGATAACAATATGATTAATCAAGATGGGCAGGTGATACCGTCTTCTGAACAGTCGAATGTTGTGAACCATTCAGAGACTAAAATAACCAGTGATAGAAATATCATTCCTTATTTTCAGTATGTGACAGAATCACAACAGGCAACTGTTCAGAATTCTAACTCATCTGTACAACAAGATGCACTGATATTATCTGTGATTGAACAACTAAAAACCCAAGTAATTAATTGCACCAAGATCAATCTAGACAATAAAAGTGTCAATGATACTTTAACTGCTGAGCTTGAAAGATATAAAGAACAAGTTAAAGTTTTGAAAGAAGGACAAAATGTTGATTTAAAAGGTAAAGATAATGTTTCAGATTCATGTGAACAGTCTGTCAAGATTGATCATCTTAAACAAACTCTTTCTGAACATTTAAAAGAAAAGGAATCTTTAATGCAAACAGTTACTCTTCTTAAAAATGATTTTAAGAAAGAAGAATCTAGAAATATTGATAAAGAAATTGCTTTAGAAAAGAAGATCAAACAGCTAGAAAATATCGTTTATAAAAGAGATCAATCAGCATAAACTGTTCATATGTTAACAAAACCATAGTTTTTCTATGATCATACTACTAAACAAGCTCTAGGTTTTCAAAATCCTTTCCATCTGAAGAAAGCTCAGCAGTTGGAACCAAAGCTTTATAAGGGTAATGTCATTAAGAACACTAGTGCTATTGTGATTCCTAACTATGAAGAGACCCTAATGCTTGCTGAAGAGAGTCGTTCAAAAATGCTTTTAAAACAACAGGATCCAATGGTTTTAGAAAAGAAAGTTATTACTACACCAGTTGATTATGCTGTTCTCAACTAACTTTCTCAAGATTTTGAAAAATGATTTGTTCCACCAACTGAATTATCTGCTGAACAAGCCTTTTGGTTTCAGAATTCTATGAATTCTTTAGATCCTAATCCTTCTTGTAGACCCACCATAGTTGAGGTTCCGAAAGAACTTCCTAAAGTCAGCATGGTAAATACAAGTTTGAAGAAACTTAAACACCATCTTGCTGGTTTTGATGTGGTTGTCAAAGAAAGAGCCACGACCACAACCATCATTGAGGGCTCGTGGGGGTTTGAACATACAAAAGCTTGTTTTAGGGATCAAATAATTCTATTTGTAAAAGCTCTAAAGGACTTATTCAATATATTCGATCAATATTTGATTGATAAACTTTCTGAGGTCCAAAATGTCTTTCATCAAATGGAACAGGCTGTGGAACAACATCGTTTAGAGTAAAAAACATTTAATAACCAGTCTTCAATCATCATAAATACTATTTGACTTATTTAACCAGTCTTCAATCATCATAAATACTATTTGACCAGTTTCAATCCCAGCATTAATGTTGATCTTTATCTTTTAGCTGAGCATTAAATACTGTTTGACTAATTTTCAATCAGCATTAATGTTATTCCAGCTTTGTCTTGTAGGTCTTCCATCTTTAATATGTTTTGTCATAATCAACTCAAATTATAATTCCCAACACTCAAGCAAATGGTCAAATTCTACATGAGGAAGAATTAACATTTTTTGCAGATCCAGGTGCTGCAGAAGGTCAAACCACATAGACAGTCATTACTCAAAATGCTGCTTATCAAGCCGATGATTTAGATGCATATGACTCTGATTGTGATGAACTAACAACTGCCAAACGTGCTCTATGGCTGAATTTTGACTCATTATGGTTTAGATGCTCTCGCTAAGGTACACAATCCTAATAAATGTGGATAACAACATGATTAATCAAGGTGTGTAGGTGATGCCGTCTTCTGAACAGTCGTGTGTTGTGAACCATTCAGAGACTGACATAACCAGTGATAAGCATTATCATTCCTTATTCTTAGATGTGACAGAATCACAACACGCAGCTGTTCAGAATTTCTAACTCATCTGCACAATAAAGGATGCCTGATATTATCTGTTGACTTGAACAAACTAAAAAACCCAAGTAATTAATTGTACCAGATAAATCTGACAATAAAGTGTCAATGAAACTTTAACTGTTGAGCTTGAAGACATAAAGACATTTAAAGTTTTGAAAGAAGGACAAAATGTTGATTTAAAAAGTAAAGATAACGTTTCAGATTCATGTGAACAGTCTGTCGAGATTGATCGTCTTAAAAAACTCTTTCTGAACATTTAAAAGCAAAAATGGAATCTTTAATGCAAACAATTACTCTTCTCAAAAATGATTTTAAGAAAGGAAGAATCAGAAAACATTGTTAGAGGGAAATTGCTTTAGAAAAAAAAAGATCAAGAGATGGATAATATTGTTTATAAGAGATCAATCAGCACAACAGTTCATATGTTGACAAACCATAGTTTTTTTTATGATCATACCCTAACAAGATTTAGGTATTTTCAAAAATTATTTTATCTAATGAAAGCTCACAGTTGAAACCAAAAGCTTTTATGATGGTAATCGTCTATTAAGAAACACTAGCGCTATTATGATTTCCTCACTCCGAAGAGACCCTAATGCTTGTTGAACAGAGTCGTTCAAAAATGCATTTAAAACAACAGGATCCAATGGTTTTAGAAAAGAAAGTTAATACCACACCAGTTGATTATGTGTTCTACACCAACTTTCTCAGATTTTGAAAACGTTTTGTTCCACAAAAAACAAAATTATCTACTGAACAAGCCTTTTGGTCTCAGAATTCTATGAATTCTTCAGATCCTAATCCTTCTTGTAGACCCACCAAAGTTGAGGTTCCGAAAGAACTTCCTAAAGTCAGCATGGTAAATACAAGTTTGAAGAAACTTAAACACCATCTTGCTGGTTTTGACATGGTTGTCAAAGAAAGAACCACAGCCACAACCATCACTGAGGGCTCGTGGGGGTTTGAACATACAAAAGCTTGTTTTAGGGATGAAATAATTCCATTTGTAAAAGCACTGAAGGACATATTCAATACATTCGATCAATATTTAATTGATGAACTTTTTGAAGTCCAAAATGTCTTTCATCAAATGGAACAGGCTGTGGAACAACATCGTTTAGAGTCAAAAACGTTTGAAGTTAAAATGAATCAAGTTTTAAATGAAAACGAACGACTCTTGGAACAAGTCATCAACAAAGATATAGTGAACATAATTATGAATTCTACTGTGGATAATGCTTCTGTGAATGTGCATGAATGTGAAAAGTGTCTCAAACTTGAGACTGAGCTTCTCAACAAAAAGGATTTCATTGAAAAAGAGACTTACGATAAACTGTTTAGAAGTTATACCACTCTTGAAAAACATTGCATCTCTTTAGAAGTTGATACTCAACTTAATCAGGAAATTTTTCAAAGAGACAATTCTGTTTCAAATCAAAGTGCTCCAAATTTTGATCAATATTTTGAATTAAACGAATTGAAAGCTCAGTCGCAAGAGAAAGACACGGTCATAAAGAAGTTGAAAGAGAGGATTAAATCGTTAAGTGGAAATATGAATGAGGATAAGGTCAAGAAAGACATAGAAGAGATTGAAACGATAAATATTGAATTGGATCATAGGGTGTCAAAACTTATTGCATAAAATGACTCGATTAAACCAACACGTATTCGATCAAAAGAACAATGTGATGCTTTAGTTAATCAAGTCAATCAAAAGTCTGAGGAAATCTCTGATTTAAATGTAAGTCTTCAAGAAAAAGATTTGGTCATTACAGCTCTCAAGGATGATTTAAGGAAACTTAAAAGAAAAGATTTAGCTGATAATGTTGTTACCAAACATACTATTGCTCTAGAAATGCTTAAGATTGATGTGGAACCTATAGCCCCTAGATTGTTGAACAGTAGGATAGCTCACTCTGACTACCTTAGGCACACTCGGGAACAAGCTGCGATTCTTAGGGAAATAGTAGAATAAGAAAAATCACAAAATTCTTTAAATAATTCCTTAGACTATGCTTGTAAGTATACAAAACGAATTAGGGAGTTGCTTATAATAATCAGACAAACCTGCCCTAGCATCAACAATTCAAGTGATAAATTAGTGGCTGTGACCCTAAAGAATAAGGACAAAAGGGTTGGATTCACTGAGCCCGTCACATCTTCAGGAAACCCAAACATAAAAACAGCTTCTTCATCAAACCTATTTTCTAACAAACCTAAGTTGTCTTCTATAGGAGTAAAACCATCTACTAGTGCTAGCGGATCACAGCCTTCAGGCAATACAAAGAAAGATAAGATTCAACAAACACCAAGTAGTACTCAGAAGAATAAAGTAGAAGCCTACTCTATGACAGTTAAATCTAGTTTGAAAAATAAGAATTGTATTGTGGAACCTAATGGAACTGCAAATGTGCAGCATTCTAAGCTTAATGCGAATTTTGAACTTCTATGTGTTAAGTGTAATGGTTGCATGCCTTCTGATAATCATGATTTGTGTGTTCTTGATTTTATCAATGATGTGAATGCTCGTGACAAATCTAAATTTGTTAAGAAAAGTTCAAAGAGAAAAGTTTGGAAACTAACAGGAAAGGTGTTCAGAAATATTGGATACACTTTGAGACCTACTAGTCGGACCTTTACTATAGTAGGAAATGCGTGCCCTTTAACTAGGATAACCACAACTGCTGAAGTGCACCTTAGGAAACCAACGGCTCTAGAAAGTGATACACCTAAGCCTGTAGTAACATTGGTTTACTCAAGGAAACCTATGAAATCTAAAACTAATGTTCCTGTTAGCAAACCTAAGGTTATTAAATCTATATCTGCTAACAACAAGGAACCCAGTAAATCTTGGGGATCTATAGTTTCTGATGTTCCATCTTCCTCTCTTGATGAATGCAGGTTGTCCAAATTGTTCTCTGGTATTTGGACTCCGGCTGCTCCAAGCATATGACTGGAGATCGCTCTCAGCTCACCAATTTCGTTAGTAAATTTTTAGGTACAATAAAATTCGGAAATGATCACGTGGCAAAGATATTGGGATATGGTGATTATCAGATTGGAAATGTTACAATATCAAGGGTTTACTACGTGGAAGGACTTGGACATAACTTATTCTCCGTTGGGCAATTCTATGATTCGAACCTTGAAGTTGCTCTTCGTCAACACACCCGCTTTATTCGCAATCTAGAAGGTTTTTTTTGGGTAAAGGGTTTCCCCGGTAAAATATATTACACCAAATAAGCGTTGAAGTACAAAAGGAGTAGATGAAGTCCTACACCCCAGCCCGTTACATGGGCAAAACAGCTTAAGATTGACGGGCCAATCTCAAGACAAACATGCAACAAAAGCACTACCAATAACTACCACATAAGAAAGACACACCAATCTTATGAAAGTAAAAGAACAAAATTATTTCCTAACACGACCTTTCAACCGGATATCAAATTTGTCACCAAACTTGTCACCTTCAGGAAAAATAAATTCATCCACTTCATTATCAGACTCTTGGTCTTCATTCCATTGAGACGTATTAGGCCCCGTCTCCTGATCATCCTCTTTAGTATCCCTAGAGCTAGCAGATCCTTCCTCCATGTTATTTAAAGCATCAAAATAGTTTGAAGTAGACGAACTAATTGCCCTCTTCACATTCGTACCCTTTTTTTGCCAACAAAAATTAGGTTTTGGCTTGTTAAGCCGAATTCCCTCTATTTGTCTAGAAGGTTGTTGTTTAAAAATTTTACCCTTGTTCTTCTTCCTTCTAACTTCCGTAAACCCATCACTATGCGTACTCGTTATACTAGGAGTGTTTCGATCTTTGTTTTCAACAGGAGTTTTCATAATAGTCACTCTCTTCGGGTACTTATCATTTGTATGACCAAAAATCTTACACTCAACACAATGTGGCGGCTTCCATTCATATTCGACTTTAATTACTTCCTTAGTATGTCCAAAGTCATCCTCTAAAGGAATAGCCATACTAACTTCATGCTTTAGACCAGATTCACCATTTAGTTCCACAAGAGCACGAGCAAAACTTATTCGGCCCCATGCATTCTCAAACATTGAACTTGTAAAAGCATCTAGCATAATTGGTTTCCCTACTTGAGTAGCAATCAAACTCAAACCATCAGCCGAGTAAGCCACTACTGGAACATTATATAATTTAATCCAAACTGGGATTTTGTTTACCTCGTCTCTTTTTAAAGACATATTCGGGGTCCATCTATTAAGAATGAGAGGTGTGTTACGAATAATCCATGGACCACGCTCAAGAACCTTCTCAAGCCCCTCCTTGGATTCAAATTTAAACAGAAACACTCCATCGTCATTTTTCATTAGATTCTGTAATCCAAACTGTGCTCACGTATTCTTGACATAATTTTGAACAAGATGAAAAGAAATACTTTTACCAATAAAAAAACCAATAAGGGAATTTTCAAACCTGTTTTTAACTTTTTCAATCACTGACAAAGGAAGAACCGTATCAACGTTCTCCATCCTTTCCTCATTAACTAGTGTTCGAAAATCCACCTTTTTGGTTGTTTTAGACCTACCCTTAGAACTCGTCGCATACGACTCTGAAACACCATTCATAGTAGACTTGACCTCATTAGCCCTTTGTGAACTTCCATCATTAAAAAGATCAGCATAGGACTTATTCTTATCGTTCTGATCTTTTTGGATTTTTGCAGCATCCACATCAGAATTAACCATATGCTTAGCCCAGGTATCCACTACCAGCTTAATAGAATCGATATTCTACTGCATAGGCTCCTCCACTTGATTAATATCAAGTTTAGAATTGCAAATCACATCTATGTTATCAATAGACTCAGCCACACTCCTTACCGTATCGATCTCAGAATTAAACTCCCATAAAGTAGCAGTATCATCATTAGCAATCAATACTTTCTTTCGATCTGGAGATGACTTCCCTACAACACCCTTAAGCATTCCATCATTATGACCAGAAGTACCAGCAGACACATTTGCAACAACAGCTATGTTAATAAGAGGTGTGTAGTTTGTCTTTTTCAAGATCGATTTTAGTGGTTTTCCACCCTTAGAACCACCAACTAAAGAAGTATTCTCCATTCTCTCAAAATTCAAATCAGAATGCACCATCCAACAAACCAAGATTAGGCTACAAAACAATAGAAACCCTAAATTAGGGTTTCAACTATTCGTACCAGGAACCCTAATCTACATCCATAATTACAACCTAAATTAGGGTTTCAACTATTTGTAATCTAGAAGGTGATGATCTATTAACTGGATCTTGAGGCAACAATCTGTATACTCTGTCTCTTGGAGATATGATGGCGTCCCCTCCTATATGTCTCTTATCAAAGGCCTTAAAGACTAAGTCATGGCTATGGCATCGTCGTCTGTCTCATCTGAACTTTGGTGCAATCAACCATTTAGCTAGACACGGTCTTGTTCGAGGTCTCCCTAAGCCAAAATTTGAAGAGGACCATCTGTGTTTTACGTTTGCAATGGGTAAAAGCAAGAAGAAACCCTACAAACCCAAATCTGAAGACACAAACGAAGAAAAACTCTATCTCTTGCACATGGATCTTTGTGGTCCAATGCGTGTCGCAAGTGTTAATGGAAAGAAGTACATCCTCGTCATTATCGATGATTACTCTAGATTTACATGGGAAAAGTGCTTAAGATCAAAAGATGAAGCTCCAGATTTCATAATCAAGTTTCTCAAGATGATCCAAGTGCAGCTTAAAGTACCTTTCCAACGAATCAGAACAGATAATGGAACTGAATTTGTTAATCAAACTTTATGTGAATATTATGAGAAGGTTAACATCTCTCATGAAACATTTATTGCTCGCTCTCCACAGCAAAATGGTGTCGTTGAAAGACGTAATCGTACGTTAATTAAAGCTGCCCGCACAATATTGATTTATACAAAAGCTCCGTTATTTTTATAGGCAGAAGCAGTTGCTTCCGCATGTTATACCCAAAATCGTTCCATCATACGACTTTGTCACGACAAAACACCATATGAGCTTTTAGATGACAAACTTCCTGATTTATTATTTTTCCACGTATTTGGTGCACTTTGTTATACGAAAAACGATAGTGGGAACTTGGGTAAGTTACAACCGAAAGCTGATATTGGTATTTTCATTGGCTATGCACCCACAAAGAAAGCATTTTGAATTTACAACCGACATACCAGATGAATCATTGAAACAATTCATGTAGACTTTGATGAGCTGTCAGCAATGGCTTCTGAACATAGCAGTTCAGGACCCGCACTTCATGAAATGACTCCTGCAACAATCAGTTCAGGATTCGTGCCAAACCCTCCTCCTTCAACACCGTTTGTACCACCTTCAAGAACTGATTGGGATATTTTGTTTCAACCATTATTTGATGAATTACTCAACCCTCCATCAAGTGTTGATTGCCCAGCCCCTGAAGTCATTGCTCTAATTGCTAAAGTAGTAGCTCCAGAAGCTGCTGCATCAACTGGTTCACCTTCCTCAACAACTGTTGACCAAGATGTACCATCACCTAGTAAATCATAAACCACACCCGAAACTCAATCTCTTGTCATTCCTAACGATGTTGAAGAAGACAATCATGACTTAGATGTTGCACACATGAATAACAATCCATTCTTTGGCATTCCAATTCCAAAAAATGATTCTGAAGCATCTTTTTCTTCGGACGTTCTTCATACTGTTGTGCACACTGCTGCTCCTAACTCAGAACACGTTACCAAATGGACCAAGGATCATCCTTTAGACAACATCAACGGTGAACTCGAAAGACCTGTTTCTACAAGACTCTGACTTTATGAACAAGCCTTATTTTGTTACTACGATGCCTTTCTCACATTAGTTAAACCAAAGAACTATAAAGACACATTAAATCAAGCATGTTAGATTGAAGCAATGCAAGAAGAGTTAAATGAATTTGAACATCTTGATGTCTGGGAACTCGTTCCTCGTCTAGATAAAGTGATGGTCATTACTTTAAAATGGATCCACAAGGTGAAACTTGATGAATTAGGAGGAATTCTGAAAAACAAGGCTCGATTGGTTGCTTGTGGATACCATCAAAAAGAGGGAATTGATTTTGAGGAATCTTTTGCTCTAGTGGCTAGACTTGATGCTATTCGAATTTCCCTTGCTTATGCTACTTACATGAATATGATCGTCTACCAAATGGATGTTAAGACGGCATTCTTAAACGACATTCTACACGAAGAAGTTTATGTCAGACAACCGGATGGGTTTGTGGATCAAGACAATCCGAATCATGTGTACAAGCTTAAGAAGGCTCTCTATGGGTTAAAACAAGCTCCTCGCGCGTGGTACGATCTATTATCAAAGTTTCTACTCTCTCAGGAATTCTCTAAAGGTACCGTGGATCCCACATTGTTCATCAGACGACAAGGCAAAGATTCTCCTGGTACAAAACTATGTTGATGATATAATCTTTGCGTCTACTACACCTGAACTATGTGACCAATTTTCAAAAATAATATGTTCAAAGTTTAAGATGTCGATGATGGGCAAATTATCATTTTTCTAGGACTACAGATTTCACAAAGTCCCAGAGGGATCCTTATAAACCAGTCTAAATATGCTCTAGAATCTTTGAAAAAACATGGTATGGAATTTAGTGACCCCGTGGATACTCCCATGGTAGAGAAATCCAAACTGGATGAAGATACACAAGGGAAAACCGTTGACCCTACACACTATCGTTGAATGGTGGGTACCCTTATGTATCTTACAGTTAGTAGACCAGACCTAACATTTGCTGTATGCATGTGTGCCTGGTATTAGGAAAAGCCTACCAAAAGCACTTACATGCTATAAAAAGAATATTAAATACCTAAGGGGAACCATTAATAGGGGACTCTGGTATCCAAAGGATTCTTCTATTGCTCTAACAGCTTATGCAGACGCTGATCACGCGGGTTGCCAAGATACTAGACGAAGTACATCTGGATGTATGCAATTATTAGGAGAAAGGCTTGTTAGCTGTTCATCAAAAAGGAAAAAAAGTGCCGCGATATCCAGCACGGAAGCTGAATATATTGCTTTGTCTGGCTGTTGTGCTCAAGTCCTTTGGATGAGATCACAACTTATCGACTATGGCCTTGGATTCAATAAAATTCCAATGTACTGTGATAACAAAAGCGCTATTGCCTATGCTGCAACAATGTTCAACATTCTCGATCAAAACATATTGACATCAGATTCCACTTCATAAAAGAGAAAGTTGAAAATGGAGTAGTAGAGCTTTACTTTGTCAATATGGAGTATCAGCTAGCGGACATCTTCACTAACGCCCTTGGCAGAGAAAGAATTGAATTTCTTATCAATAAGCTAGGAATGCGGAGTTTTACGCCCGATACTCTAAAACAATTGGCAGATGAAGCTGAAGAATAGTGGTGGTACCTATTCAAATATCCTGTATATAATATGAATATATATTAAAAACCATAAAAACCAAAAAAAAATTCATATTCAGAAAACCTTTATAAAAGCAAAATACAAAAATATAAAATCTTTAAAAGCAAAGAAAAAAATAAAAAATGAGAAAATATAAAAAGAGGTAATAATGGCATGTCTTTTGAAAATCGATAACATTTACGGTCTTAGAAATGTCATTTAATAATGATACGAGGCTGTAAATGAAGTTCGAGCAGAAGTTCAAATGTTTTCAAAACATGCCAGATGGCTTGCTATTATTTCAGATAGCAACCCGATCTTCATCTTAAAGGCAAGTATTTCAAAAAGAAAACTTGACCTCATAACAAGAATTTATTCTCGGGCATGGTCTACTCTATGACCATGCAAAGGCTTGTGATTACTTTGCATCACATCCCGTGCTTCCTATATTCCATGAGTGTACGTGTCAGTGCGATTATGTCTGAAAATAAGAGAAATCTTATTTACAATTGGTGTTTGTTTTCATAATAAAAACATTGCTTCACCAGAAAATGCTTTTTACGGACATTTGACTTCTCAAACAACGACTACAGCTCTTTAAATAGAAAACGGGTCATTGTTTGAGGGGGAGAAAATGTCAAATATCTTTTTCAGAAAATTATGTGATAAAAAGAGTAAAGGTTTTTAATCTATAACTGAAAATCTTTTTTAAGGAAAAGTTAATTAATTTTAGCTTCTGTGTGCCTTAAATGCTATTTGATTATGCCTTGAGAGAGATTATGTGCAAATTTAAGTTGTTAGGTATATTAGTTAAAACTATAGGGACTAAATGTGCCATTGTGATAACTTTGTTATGCCTAAACAATTTAACATCTAAATATAGAAAAGATCTGAATGTTTAGGGGGTGAAAGTACCAAAAACAAAGTTTTTTTTATAACACCTCACCCACCCCTTGCCCGTTTCACGCACACACACACACCTATTTTGTTCATCACCATCACACAATCGCCACACCCTCGTTCTCAATTTCTAGATTATTTCGTGTTTAAGGTATACTTACAATAATGATCCTTACACTCTTATGATTGCTCAACTCAAAGCAATTTGACTTTTACGAAGTTTTGATTTCAAAAAACCTAATATTCAATTTAGGGTTCTTAAAATTAAAACTGTGTAAAAAACTCAAATTAATTGAGGGGTTTTGATCCTCAAAGGATGCTAATGACTTATGTAATACAGTTTTTCATTTAGATAACATGTGCGTTTGTTTTGCTTAATTATGAATGTTGAAATATGCGTATTTGATTTTTTTTATAAAGGTTGTGGGCTTTGCAAAGGATTGATGCTATATGTGTTAATGAATGTGTGTATGTGTTAATGAACATATTTGAGATGTTTGATTGTTGGGAATTCATGAATTTTTGAAAAGTATGCTCGTTAGTAAAATGCTTGATGAATTTGTGCTTAAATGTTGAGAAAATGTTATGGATTGACTCTATGCGGCTAAATGAGTACATGTTGAAAGGAAAACACTTGATAAACTCTAATTAAAATTCCAGATTTTTTAGACATACACTAATTCGAAGTCCACGAATTTGCAGTCTATGTGTCTTTCGAATTTACAAATGTTAGTTATCCTCAAATTCGCAGATCTCTTTGACATCCGAATTCTCAATAAAGCATATGGTGTCCGAGTTAGCAATATCCTTTAGGGCCCGAATTCGCAATAAGCCTTTACTGTCTGAATTTACAATGTGATGTAGGACACGAATTCGCAGTGTGCCTTCAGTATCCGAATTAGCAATGTGATGTAGGACACGAATTCGTAGTTTTTACTTAAAATCCAGATTCAATCATACTTAATGGATTCAAAAAGGCTAATTATCATAAACACGTAGATTCTAACTAAAAGGTAACTTAAAACTTATGTTAGGTAGCAAATTTAAAATTGATTATCTTTGAAATCTAATCAAGTTAAAATTAGATTACTACAACTAAGCCAATTTAAGTTCACTCTTTCAATGGTTATCCTTCTAATAAGAGAGGAAGCATAGGTCTTTCACAAATTTCCAAAATTATAAAAAAAAGAGAAATGTGAGGGACAAGTAAGTTTGTATACAAGCTTTAAATCCACCCACCCCTAATGTTGATTAGGTAGGTATTTATAGGAGAGGGAGGATTAGCTTCCTTTTCTTTATTTTTTTTATTTTGCAATCTAGTCCCTATTCTTTGGATAATATGTTATTTTCACTTTAAGCATATTTCTCCTTATTACAAACCTCACTTTCTACTTTGTAAATAAAGACTGAAACATTATAATATATTTAAAAAAAACAACTTAATGTATCTTAAATCAAACCTTTTATGATCCTAACAATTCCCCCAAAGGGAGGTCACTCCATTTTACAAAAAACCTAAACCTAGCATACTGTGAAGGTCTTCGTTCTTGTGCACGCAAACTTCTTTTTCTTTTCTTTATCTTGTGAATATAGCGTAGTGATCTTTGACTTTAGGCTTGAGCTTGTTCCTTTGACTTCTATGTAACTATGTGATCTTGAGCATCTTGATATCATCAACCAAGTATAATCTTTTTTCGACATCTTGTAAACTTTGCCATCTCGTGAACTTGTGATTTTTGGACGACATGCTCATACTGTTGTTGTTTCTTGGTCTTGAAAGCTTGAATAAGACATCTTTCTTAAAATTATTTAACTATAACACTTCGTCACTTTCGAGAGAAAGACGTTTCGTATCAAGTGACGAAAACTTCTTTGAAATTCTTTGACTTTAATACTTTGTCACTTCAAGAAAGGGACGTTACGGTATCAGAAAGTAGCGGAAAGTCTTGAAACATGTACTTGAGCTTTCATGATTCTTTATGTTTGTCGGTCGGTATGAGCATGTGGATATGAATCTTTGAGAGATAGTTGGAATCAGGTATACTTCACCCATCTTTAATGTTATCTCATGCATATTTTTTTAAAACAGTTAGCAATAAAGCGGGGGGACGAATATAGCTTTGTTATTCGCCCGTGTTTGGTTAGAGTAACCTTCGAATCCGTGAGGATTGGCCTATGATCAGGTAGATTCAATTTAAGAAGAATCTCCTTGACAGGATTTCTAACTGAAGTATAGAATCTTTCTAACACATATGTATTAGATTCATCAAATTCAGCATGTTCTCTGTTGGATCGTTTAAGCTCAAGATTGTTTAGATCTTATATCTAGGTTTAAACAATATACGATGATAACAATATGCCAGTTCGGAATTAAATAATGAACTTCAATGTTATTTGAACAGGTTTTATTACCTTACGTTTCCACAGCCTCCAAATCTATAATGATCAGTTAAAGATCTTGTTTACAACCTGATAACCGGGATACAAGTTACTTGATCTTGAGGCTGCACCACATAAACTAGAAGTCTTAAATCTCTTGAGATACAACCACGCATATGTTTTTTTCATTTTATGTGTACACTTTTATCTACACGTTTATGGATCTTCTTTTATAGAGAGAATCAGGCTACAAAGAAGTCTAAACATTGCCAACTAAATTCTTTTATACATTAAGGGAATATCTTCTATTTATCTTTATCTTCTTAAGCCTTTCATAACCTAGAGATTCTTCTAGAATCTTCAATATTTCTCCTTACATCTTGTAGAATTCTTTTAATGACGATTTTGTCTTTTTGTTTCATTTCTTTTGTTCTTTTGGTCCTCATCAAATCTATAATTCCCAACATTCTCATTACCGGAATGTCTAACAGACATCACGATAAGAGTGAACTAGTGAGTTACTGTCTCATCGATTGAATAGAAAAATTGATTTGATAATCAATTGATGTGTCACTTGCTAATCTGGGTTTCGTAGACAATCGAGATGTGTTAATCATTCAAAGTTCATCATCAATCATCAATTTCAATATAACTGGAAACAAGTTTGATTCTTGTAGAAATCGCACCATCGTTTATTTCCAGTTGTATCAAATGTTTGATTCTTATAAAATGCTCAAGGCACTACCATGAGCTTGTTTGATGTTGGGCTTCAAGTAGGATTTCCATCTTCACTGTGATTACTTGAGTATTCTACTCTGATGTTCTGGCAAAATCACAAGGATAATGCGTAGGACTCTTTATATATTTCTTATTCACATTGTGTGAGATAACAAGCATAATTTTGACAAGTGTCCTAATGAGATTTATGGATGATCTCTTTTGGCTCTAGACTTAATAGTGCACTTTGGTTTTAGTGATCAGAGGCTGGAGCAGACTGCCACCTTTTTAATACCAACTAATCTCTGAATGAGAAAGTTGGATGAAATGCAAGTAATCTCCCTGTGAGAAAGAAATGAAACAGAAATCTTTTGAGAGATTCTGAGTGGCTAGGGAGGGTTGTGCATGCATCACTGGGTCCATAATGTCAGTCTTCAATGTCAGCAATCATCTTTGTGATTCTTGACAGCAGATGTATTGACCTGGTTTCTGCCTAAGTGTAAGGAGGGCTTCTTTCTTTTCACCCTTTATCTTAACTTTTCTTTTTAATTCTTCAACCCCTTTAGCGCTTTACCGAATGACCTTCATAAACTAGTACCTTGTGGGTTTGTTCCGAGTACTAGACTCCATCTTCAGTCGGTCACTTTTCCCTTATTCTCACTTTTACTCTTTTTTTCATACCTAAGGACTACTACACTATCTAGTGGAATATCCCTGGGTAGATCCCTCAGTTCTGGCTGGATCATAGGAATGAATGCCTAAACTTAACCACTTTATAACTCCAATAAAGTAATATAAATGGTCGATCTTTTGGTACTTCTACATTTCTGCCAATCACGTAACCATTTGCTCCCCCTTCATATGTGCATCGATTAATCAAAAGAGTTTAGCACATATATGGGAAAGCGTACACTTGAGATCTTAAAAATCACATTATTAGCCATATATTTTAATCACATTTTCTCCCCTTATCAAAAATATTAAATCTCTTGATATTTTGGATATCAATTGATTCAAATATAACTGCTTTCGGTGGAGTAATAAAATGTCCAATTATTAACAAGCTGTATTAGGACATTTTTAATGCTCCCCCTCAAATTATGAGGGTATTATATGGTGTTTGAGTATGTTAATTTGAAATTTTTTGAATTTACTAAGAAATTCTTGAAAATTCATACTCAAACACTATATATGCCTAATTTTTAAGTCTACACTACACATTTATATATTCACAAGATTAATATGTACGAGGTTTGACCTGAATGATGAGAACATCATATGATAGAATCATATGGTTCTTTGTAGCAGCCGTAGGTCTTCCCCGTGTAGTCTCTCTTAAGAAGTTGTCTTAGCTTCCTCCTAAATCAGCAATCCTTTCTTGAGTAGATTCAAAACTTTCTTGCAAGCCGCATCAAGTAGTCTTAATGTATAAAGTCCAGATATCCAAAGCACACAATTAACCCTTTCAAGAATTTGATACCGCAACACCAAAGTCAATCAAGTCCCGGATGAGCGCATTTCTCTCTTCAGGATAGTGATGATATAAATTGAAACACCAAAGTCAATTAAGTCTCGAATGTCACAATTATTCCCTCTAAATAGTCATTAAATGATAACTCCAAAGGGTCAACTATGTCTCGGATGTAGACCATTTCTTTATACGGATACTGAAAATCTAAAGGTAATCATCTACCTATGTGTACCTCTTCTATTCAAATATTTCTACTTCTTTTAAGAATAAGCTTAGAGATTGACCAGTCGGGTAAAACATTAATTGAATCAGAAAGAACTCTTCTCACGTTTTAAATAATTATTCTCACAACACTTCCCCCTAGTATCTTAAATGATGCATACTAAAAATAACAAGATATCTCTTCCTCATCTGTAGATGAAATAGTTTTGCACCCGAAAAAGTAACATAAGATTAGAAACATGATTTTCTCTACGGTTATTGACTAATGTTTCTCGGGTATGACCTAAAATGAGGATAGGGTAATGAATTCTAACACTGATACTTCATTATCATTATTGTATATCTATTTCTTCCCCCTTTTGTGGTTTTGAGTACCTCAGGAATTAGCTAAACTTAGTTACGAATATACTAGAGATAGTTCTGTTCGAAGAATTGTAAGTTTAAATCTATTCCCTGTGTGAATCAAATGAGTCTTAAATTGCAAATAAGTCCTTAAAGTTTGAAATAAATGACATCTAAAGCTCTTATAGTTAATATAAATTAACACCCTTTGAAATTGTTATCCATCATTATCAAAAACTTTATTCATTTATTCTGTGACTTATTTTGAAAGACCGTTTTAAAAGATTATTTGTTGACACATTCTCCCCCTCAAATAATAACCCCGTTTTCTATTTAAAGAGTTGTTGTCATTATTTGAGTGGTCGAATTATCTTTGAAAATCTTTTTTTGTGATTACTGAAAACACTGATTCATTATGAAGACAACTTTTTACCAATAAAAATAAGATTTCTCTTATTTTGACAAATAAATGCACTGACACGTACATTTATTGTATATAGGAAGCACGGGTTGTGTTGCAAAGTAAACACAAGCCTTTGCATGGTCATTAAGTAGACCATGCCCGAGAATAAATTCCCGTTATGAGGTCAAGTTTTCTTTTTGAAATACTTGCCTTTAAGATGATGACCGGGTTGCTATCTAAAATAATAGCAAGCCATTTTTGGCATGTTTTGAAAACTTTTGAACTTCTGCTCGAACTTCATTTACAGCCTCGTATCATTATTAAATAACATTTCTAAGACCGTAAATGTTATTGATTTTCAGAAGACATGCCATTATTACTTGGGATTTCAGTTGTTCAATCACAGATAATATCAGTGCATCTTGTTGGACAGATGTGTTAGAATTCTGAACAGCTGCCTGTTGTGATTCTGTCACATACTGAGAATAAGGAATGATATTGCTATCACTGGTTATTTTAGTCTCTGAAAGGTTTACAACATTCGACTGTTCAGAAGACATGCCATTATTACCTCTTTTTATATTTTTCTTATTTTTTAATTTTTTTCTTTGGTTTTATATATTTTATATTTTTGTATTTTGTTTTTATAAATGTTTTGAAAATAAATAAATAAAAATCTTTTTGGTTTTTCTGGTTTTTAATATATATACATATTTTATACATGATATTTGAATAGGTACCACCACTATTCTTCAGCTTCATCTGCCAATTATTTCAGAGTCTTCGACGTAAAACTCCGCATTCCCAGCTTGTTGATAAAAAATTCAATTCTTTCTTTGCACAGGGCTTTAGTGAAGATGTCCGCTAACTAATACTTCGTATTGGCAAAGTAAAGCTCTACTACTCTATTCTCAACTTGCTGTTTTATGAAGTAGAATCTGATGTCAATATGTTTTGATCGAGAATATTGAACATTGTTGCAGCTTAAGGCATAGCGCTTTTGTTTATCACTGTACATTGGATTTTATTGAATCAAGGCATAGTCGGTGAATCTTCATTCCAAAGGATTTGAGCACAAAAGCCTGACTAAGGGCTATATATTCAGCTGTGTTCTGGATATCGTAGCTCTTTTCTGCATTTTTGATGTCCAGGCTAACAAGTCTGTCTTCTAATCTTTGCTATACATCCAGATGTACTGCGTCTAGTATCTTGGCAACTGCTATGATCAGCGTTTCTGCATAAGTTGTTCTTGAGCATTAGAGAATCCTTTGGATACCCGAGTCCCCTATTTATAACGGTGTCCTCTTAGGTATTTTATAGATTCCTTTTTATAGCAGTAAGTGATTTTTCGTAGGCTTTGCCTGATACCGGCGCCATACATGATTCAAAAATGTATGTGTCTAGATATACTGGCTGTGAGATACATAAGGGTGCCAACCATTCCACGATAGTGTGTAGGGTCAACGGCTTTCCCTTGTTTATATCTTCATCTAGTTTTGGATTTCTTCCACCTTGGGAGTATCCTACGGGTCACTAGATTCCATCCATATGTTCTCATAGTTTCTAGAGCATATTTTTTAGACTTGGTAAATAAAGATGCCTCTGGGACTTTGTGAAATCTGTTAGGTCTGAAAAAAATTATATTTTGCAAATAATTCGTATACTTCTTAAATTTGTTGAACACTTTATTTTTGAAAATTGGTCACATGTTCAGGTGTAGTGACGCAATAAATTATGTCATCAACCATAGCATTTGTACCAGGAGAATATTCTTTACTTGTCTTCTGAAGGAACAATGTGGATCTACGGTTCTTTAGAGAATTAACTAAGAGAGCAGAACTTTGACAAAAAAGATCGTTACCACTCGCGTAGGAGCTTTGTTTCAACCCATAGAGGAGGAGCTTTCTTAAGCTTGTAAACATGTTGGATTGTCTTGATCCACAAACCCGTCTTCTGGTTGGCGACATACATCACACTTCTTCGAGCAAAATGCCTTTTCAAGAATGTAGTCTTAACAATCCATTTGGTAGACAATATATTTATGTGAGCCAGCAATGTGAGGAATTAAAATAGCATTCAAGTCCTAGCCACTGGACGCAAAAGGATTCCTCAAAAATCAATCTCCTCTTCTTGACGGTACCACGAGCAACCAAGTGAGGCCTTGTTTTTCTGGAATTCCTCTTAATCATTCATGTTCACCTTGTAGATCATTTTAAAGAACATGGACCTTCATTTTTGCTGGACGGAGAGGAAACGGGGTTTCCCAGAACTTAAAGAGTTCAAATTCATTTTAAGCTCCTCTTGCATTTGCTTAATCCAACAGGTTTTGAGTTAATGCATCTTTATAGTTCTTTGGTTCAACTGATGTGAGAAAGGCCTTGTAGTAATAAAATAAGGCTTGTTCATAAAGTTGGAGTCTTGTGGAAAAAGGTCTTTCAAGTTCACCGATGATTGTTATTCTAAAAGGATGTTCCTTGGTCCATGTTGGTATAATGTGTTCTGAGTTTTGGTGACTGCAGTATGCACAATAGTAGGAATAACATCCGAAGAAGAAGATGCTTCATAATGGTTTTCTGGAATTGGAATACCAAAGAACGGATTCGGTATTTCATAGTGTGCAACATCTTAGTCATGATTGTCTTCTTCAACATCGTTAGGAATGACAGGAGATTAAGTTTCGGGTGTTGTTTGTGAGTTACTAGGTGATGGTGCATCTTGGTCAACAGTTGTTGAGGAAGGTGAATCGGTTGATACAGCGGGTTCTGGAGTAACTACTTCAGCAATTGGAGCAATGACTTTAGGGGCTGGGTGATCAACACTTGATGGAGGGTGAGTTTATTCATACAAAACATTGGTTGAAATATAAGATATCTCAATCTGTTCTTGAATGGTGGTACAAATAACGATTGAAGGGGGACGGGTTTGGCATGAGTACCTGAAACTGATTGTTCCAGTATTCATTTACATGTAAGTGCGAGTCCTGAACTACTGTGTGCAGAAGCCCCATAGCTGTCAGCTCATTCAAAATCTACATGAATTGTTTATATGATTCGTCTGGTTACGTCAGTTGTAAATTCGAATAAATAAAAAAAGAAAATAAAAAAAAAAATTTTAGGTCCCTTTTTTTCTTTGTGGGTGCATAGCCAATGAAAATACCAATATCAGCTTTTGGTTGTAACTTACCCAAGTTCTCACTATCATTTGTCGGATAGCAGAGTGCACCAAATACATGGAAAAATGATAAGTCAGGAGGTTTGTCATGTAAAAGCTCATATGGTGTTTTGCCATGACGAAGACGTATGATGGAACGATTTTGGGTGTAACATGCGGTAGCAACTGCTTCTGCCCATAAGAATAACAGAGCTTTTGCATAAATCAACATTGTGCGGGCAGCTTCAATTAGCGTACGATTACGTCTTTCAACGACACCATTTTGCTGTGGAGAGCGAGCAACAGATGTTTCATGAGAGATGCCAACCTTCTCATAATATGCACGCAAAGTTTGATTAACAAATTCAGTTCCATTATTTGTTCTGATTCGTCAAACAGGTACTTTAAGTCGCACTTGGATCATCTTGAAACACTTGATTATGAAATCTGTAGTTCATCTCTTTGACCTTAAGCACTGTTAACCATTTAAATCGAGTATTAATCATTGGCAATGATGAGGATGTACTTCTTTCCATTAACACTTGCGACACGCATTGGTCCACAAAGATACATGTGCAAAAGATAGAGTTTTTCTTGGTTGGTGTCTTCAGATTTAGGTTTGTGGGGTTTCTTCTTGCTTTTGCCCATTGCACAAGCAGAACACAGATGGTCCTTTTCAAATTTTAGCTTAGGGAGACCTCGAACTTAGACCGTGTCTAGCTAAATGGTTGATTGCACCAAAGTTCGGATGAGACAGACGTCGATGCCTAGCCTTGGACTTAGTCTTTTGAGGCCTTTCGACATAGAGACATATTAGGGAGACGCATCATATCTCCAAGAGACAGAGTATACAGATTGTTGCCTCAAGATCCAGTCAATAGATCAACACCTTCTAGATTACAAATGATAGCAGAAGGTGGTTTTTTTAGTGTTTAAGGTGTGTTGACGGGAAAGCATCTTTCAAGGTTTAAGAAATCACAAGAAATTGCCTAACGGAGAATAAGTTATGTCCAAGTCCTTCCACGTAGTAAACCCTTAAGATCGTCACATTCCTAATCTGATAATCACCATATCCCAATATCTTTGCCACGTGATCATTTCAGGGAATTTTACAGTACCTGAAATTTTATTATCGATAATTGGTTGTGTTTCTGAGAAGCGATCTCCGGTCATATTGCTTGGAGAGCAGCGGAGTCCAAAATACCAAGAACATTTTTAGAGACATGCATTCATCAAGAGCGAGGAAGGATGGAACATCGCGTAAAAAACTATGGATCCTCAAGATTCTAACTGGGTCCCTTTTTGTTTGCTGTTTATAGATTGAATTATCTTAGGTTTTCTAACTGGGAACATTAGTTTTAGTTTTTTAGGTTTCCTTGATAAATCCACATGTTACTACTTGCTTAGGTGTAAACTTTCTAGTGCAGTTGGTTTCTAGGGTGGCTCTTCAGTTAGTTGTGTTTATCTCCTGTTTAAAGGGCAAGCATTTACTACTTATAGTTAAGGTTTTCCGACAGGAGGTCTCAAGACTACCCTTCTTTGAGTGGGGATTGGCCGTTAGGGGTGGTGTGTATCGTAATTGGGTGGGGGTATGGTTATGTCTTAGGTGCTCTGGTGTTGTTCTTGATGGGTGTTTGGGCGTTGGTGGGTGAGGTCATTAATTTTGTTTGGTATCTGATGAGTTGTGGTTGTGTCGGTATTCGCGTGTTTGTTTTGTTGTTGTGTGGTGATGTTTGTTGGTTTTGTGTTTGAGTGTGGTTAGTGTGTGTGTAATTTGGTTGGGGGAGTAGGTGTTTATATTTTTTGTGTCTTAGATGGTGTGGGTGTGGTTGAATTGTTGGGTAGGGAGGGGTGGGGGGGGTGATGGGGGTGGGTGTGTGGGCTGCGTTTTTAGGGGGTGGGTTGGGTGGGGGTTGGGGGGCAGTTTGGGCTTGGGTGGGGGAGTGGGTGGGGTTTTAGGGGTCCAAGCGGGGTGGATAGGTGGGTCCCTTATTACTCTTCGATGTATGAGGGGGGGTAGTGGTTGGGTAATTTGATTTAATTTGAGTGTTTCGGTGGGGGGGGAGGGGTGTGGTTGGTTCTGGCTTGCGGGGGTGGGGGTAGTATTTGGGTCGTGTTCTCTAACTAATGTGGATCGGGGGTTTTTATTTGTTCCTCAATGTGTAGTTTTTGTGTTGGGTTTAGTGTTGGAGGTGGGGGGGGGGGTGTTCGAATTTGTTTTTCTCCATTCTTTCTGTATTTCTTCCGTACTATTGTGTTTATGTGGGTTTTTAGTACGCGGGTCTTGCCGCGTGCCATAGGGGACGTTGTTATGTTGTGGGGGGGTATGTTGGTTCGTGGTAGGTGATTTGTCTGAATGGTAGTATCCCAATATTTTGTGAACATTTTTCTGTTTGGTTCTCCAAACTTTTCTCTTTGAGCTTTTCTTAACAGATTTAGATTTAGTACGAGCATTCACATCATTGATAAAATCAAGAACACACAAATCATGATTATCATAAAGCATGCAACCATTACACTTAACATATAGAAGTTTAAAATTTGCATTAAGCTTGGAATGCTGCACATTTGCATTTCCTTTAGGTTCAACAAAATTAATTCTATTTTTTTTAAACTCTAGATTTAACGGTCCTTTGGGTGTTGGGATTCTACTTTATTTCTTTTGGTACTACTTGTGTTGTCTAAATCTTATCTTTCTTTTGTATTTGCCTGGAAGGCTGTGATCCTGCTTAGCAAATAGTAGACGGTTTTATCATGTAGAAGACAAAATAGGTTGTTAGAACTAGGCACACCTTTTTTGATGAAGAAGCTATTTTTGTGTTTGTGTTTCCTGAGGATGTGACGGGCTCATTGAATCTAACTCTTTTGTCCTTGTTCTTTGGGGTCACAACTACTAATTTATCACTTAAATTGTTGATGCTAGGGCAGGTTTGTCTGATTATTATAAGAAACTCCTGAATTTGTTTAGTATAATTACAAGCATAGTCTAAGAATATTTAAAAGATTTTGTGATTTCCTTGTTCCCACTATTTCCCTATGAATCGTAGCTGGTTCCTGAGGGCCTAAGGTAGTTAGGTGACGTTGTCCTATTGTTCAACAATCTAGGGGCTATTGGTTCCACATTAATCTTAAGCATTTATGGAGCAATAGTGTGTTTGGTAACAACATTATCAGCTAAATCTTTTCCTTTAAGTTTTCTTGATTCATTCTTGAGAGCTGTAATGACTAAATCTTTTTCCTGGAGACTTACATTTAAATCAGAGATTTCTACAGACTTTTGATTGACTTGACTAACTAAAGCATCACATTGTTCTTTTGATCGAATTCGTGTTGGTTTGATCGAGTCATAAAGTTGCTTATAGGTTCTGTATACAACTGTGCTTTCTCCTATCAAAAGCTTTGACACCTTATGATCCAATTCAATATTTATCGTTTCAATCTCTTCTATGTCCTTCTTGACCTTATCCTCATTCATATTTCCACTTAACAATTTAATTCTCTCTTTTAACTTCTTTATGACCGTGTCTTTCTCTTGGGACTGAGCTTTCAATTCATTTAATTCAAAATGTTTTTCAAAACTTGGAGCACTTTGATTTGAAACAGAATGTTTCTTTGTAACAAATTTTCTGATTAAGTTGTTAGTATCAACCTTTAAAGAGATGCAATGGTTTTTCGGAAGTGGTACCAACTTTTAAACCTTTATTTGTAAGTCTCTTTTTCAATGATATATTTTTTTTTGAGTAAGATCTAGTCTCGAGTTTGAAACATTTTTACATTCATGCACATTAACATAAACGCATTATTAAGAAGAATTCAAAATTTATGTTCACTATATCTTTGTTGATGACTTGTTCCAAGAGTCGTTCGTTTTTATTTAAAACTTTATTATTTTTAACTTCAAACATTTTTGTCTTAAACGTTGTTGTTCCACAGTCCTGTTCCATTTGATGGTAAGACATTTTAGACTTCGAAAGTTTCATCAAATTAAATATTTTTTCGAATGTATTGAATATGTCCTTTTTAGAGCTTTTACAAATGGAATTATTTCATCCCTAAAACAAGCTTTTGTATGTTCAAACCCCCACGAGCCCTCAGTGATGGCTGTGGTAGTGGTTCTTTCTTTGACAACCACGTCAAAACCAGCAAAATGGTGTTTAAGTTTCTTCAAACTCGTATTTATCATGTTGACTTTAGGAAGTTCATTCGGAACCTCAACTTTGGTGGGTCTATAAGAAGAATTAGGATCTGAAGAATTCATAAAATTCTGTGACCAAAAGGCTTGTTCAAAAGATAATTCAGTTTGTAGAACAAACCTTTTTTAAAAATCTTGAGAAAGTTGGTTGAGAACAGCATAATCAACTAGTGTGGTAATAACTTTTCTTTTCTAAACAATAGGTCTGGAAGTTTTAAAAGCATTTTTGGAACGACTCTCTTTGGCATAAAGCCAAGGGTCTATTCAGAGTCAGGAATCCACAATAGCACTAGTGTTCTTAAAGACTATTACCATATAAAGCTTTGGTTCAACTACTGGAGCTTTCTTCATATAGAAAGGATTTTGAAAAACCTAGAGTTGTTTATTGGTATGATCATAGAAAAAACCGTAATTGGGCCTCAACTTTGGTGGGTCTACAAGAAGGATTAGGATCTGAAGAATTCATAGAA
Source organism: Tanacetum coccineum (assembly GCA_026074375.1). NCBI lineage: Eukaryota > Viridiplantae > Streptophyta > Magnoliopsida > Asterales > Asteraceae > Tanacetum > Tanacetum coccineum. The sequence continues at coordinate 11,118 of BQNB010004552.1, read as the reverse complement.
TTCTGAGACCAAAAGGCTTATTCAGCAGATAATTCAGTTTGTGGAACAAATCATTTTTCAAAATCTTGAGAAAGTTGGTTAAGAGCAGCAAAATCAACTGGTGTAGTATTAACTTTCTTTTCTAAAACCATTGGATCTTGTTGTTTTAAAAGCATTTTCAAACGACTCTCTTCAGCAAGCATTAGGGCCTCTTCAGAATCAGGAATCACAATAGCATAAGTATTCTTAATGACATTACCATCATAAAGCTTTGGTTCCAACTGCCGAGCTTTCTTTAAATAAAAAGGATTTTAAAAACCTAGAGCTTGTTTATTGGAATGATCATAGAAAAACTTTAGTTTAGTCAACATATGAACAGTTTGCACTGATTGATCTCTTTTGTAAACAATATTATCAAGGTATTTGATCTTCTTTTCTAAAGCAATTTCTCTATCAGTGTTTCTTGATTCTTCTTTCTTAAAATCATTTTTGAGAATAGTAACTGTTTTCATTAAAGATTCTTTGTAATTGTTCAGAAAGAGTTTGTTTGAGACGATCAATCTCGGCATTCTGTTCACGTGAATCTACAACTTTATCTTGACTTTTTACCTCAACATTTTGTCCTTCTTTCAACACTTTAACTTGTTCTTTATATCTTTCAAGCTCAGCAGTTAAGGTATTATTGACACTTTTATTGTCTAGATTTATCTTGGTTTAATTAATTACTTGGGTTTTTAGTTGTTCAATCACAAATAATATCAGTGCATCTTGTTGTGCAGATGAGTTAGAATTCTAAACAGCTGCCTGTTGTGATTATTTCACAAACTGAGAATAAGGAATGATATTGCTATTACTGGTTATTTCAGTCTCTGAATGATTCATAACACTCAACTATTCAGAAGACGGCATCACCTGCACAACTTGATTTATCATATTGTTATCCATATTATCATGATCATTTACCTCAACGAGAGCATCTAAACCATAATGAGATAAATTCGCCATAAGAGCAACTTTGGCAGTGTTGAGTTCATCACAATCATAGTCATATGCATCTAAATCATATGCTTGATAAGTAGTATTGTGGGTAATGACATTCTGTGTGGCTTGACCTTCTGCAGTTCTTGGATCTGCCAAAAATGCTAGCTCTTCTTCATGTAGAATTTGACCATTTGCTTGAGCTTATACCAGCATCACTTTATCTTTAAACCATGAATCATCTTGTTTCCTTTTTGGTTTAGTGCACTGTTTGGACATGTGTCCTTCCCCTTTGTAGTTGTAACAAATAACAGTCCATTGTTTCCCAGAATTGCTTCCACTTGCTGCTGGAGTATAGGTCCTAGTAGTTCCCGCAGCTACAGAAATTTGTCTCCCATGTACTAGTTGTAAAGTCACTCTTCCATCATTAATGGTAACTTGTTGCCCAGGGTTTGACAAATTCCTCAGCTGGTTATTAGTAGTAGGATAGCAAGATGTGATGACAGCTGACAAGAATGACATCATATGGTTGATGGCATCAATAGGATCATCACCTTGCTTGAACACTAGAACAATTAGACCCGAGATTAAGGGATGAATGATGATGGAGAATAAACGTTGTGGTGAAGTGATGATGATTGATAATCATTGGATGGATAAGTGATTGAAAGAGGTGTTGATGATTGATTGATTGAGTATTGTTGAGACTGATAAGGTGATCCATACTGTGGAGACTGATATAGTGAAACTTGTGGTTGAAATTAAGAGTTTTGGTAAGAGTTATGATGAGTTTGATAAGGAGACTGGGTCATCTGATGGGTTACAACCAAAGCAAACGGATCTGAGTTACGTTCATGCATTAAACAAACTTCCTTTGAATGAAATTCATGTTGTCCCAAATAAGCATGAAGCTGATCAATGTTAGTTGTGTGCAAATCCTGAACCAGTTTGACATCAGTCACAATTTTGCTCCACTCAGGAGGAAGAGTGTTTAAAAACTTGGTATTTACTTGAAATTGTTCCAGTTTCATATTGTAGATGTTCATGTCATTGAGTAGTAGTGAAAATCTCAAGTAGAAATCACGTAGTGTTTCCCCTTTTTATAAGCAAACTTATCGAATTCATCATAAAGTTTACACTCTCTTTCCTGCTTTGTCAATGAAGTTCCTTGCATGAGAAGTTTAATTATTTCTCAAAGATCCTTGGCGATTCAATGATTGCTAACAAGTGCAAAGATCTCTGGAGGTAAACCTTGAAGAATTATATTTGTTGCCTTGACATCACAATCAGCTTGAATTGCATCCGTATGAGTCAATTTAGAGTATTTTCTTGGCCTAGACACACCATTTTCCTCAATTGTAGGCCAGATGAGTGGACCATTTTCAACGGATTCAAGGATCATTCGTCCATGTTGTCTATTCATCATGTATAGCTCCATTATGCTTTTCCAAGAATCGTACATATCTTTTTCCAACATAGGTGGACGATTGTGAGCACCCGAAAGAATCTCTTTGTCAGTAAGAGTCGTCATTGAGAAATTTGTATGTTAAAAAATTACTGTTTGATTGGACGGTGATTGAAAGAAATTGTGTTTTAGTGAATTGTCTTTTGTGTGATTTAAGTCTTGAACCTACATGGGATTTTAAAACTCTAAAGAGAAACCGTATAAGTTACTTAAGTAAATTTGAGTGTTCAAGTGAACTGTTAAACCGCCTTTCAAGCACACTGTTAAACCGCCTTCTGAAGAAAATTGTTAAACCGCCTTGTAATGGAAACTTGTTAAACCGCCTTGTAAAGGAAACTTGTTAAACTGCCTTGTAAAAGGAATTGTTAAACCGCCTTGTAATGGAAGCTATTAAACCGCCTTGCACTAACAATTTGTTAAACCACCTTGTACACAAACTGTTAAACCGCCTTGTACATAAATTGTTAAACCGCCTTTTACACAGATTGTTAAAAAGCCTCGTACACAGATTGTTAAACCGCCTTGTACACAGATTGTTAAACCGCCTTGTACACAAATTGTTAAACCGCCTTGAACACAAATTGTTAAACCGCCTTGTACACAGATTGTTAAACCGCCTTGTACACAAATTGTTAAACCGCCTTGTTAAACCTGCAAAGTTGTTAAACCGCCTTCCACTATGACGAAACTTAAATTTTTCAAAACACAAAAAGACTCACTTTTGATTGTTTTTTCTGAAAATTTCTTATACAACTAGTATTACTAAGCCTATAGGTACCTTAAAAATGCAAACTTTATGGTTTTTAAGCCAAAAATTTTGAAATTAAGATTTGTACTTTTTAAGACCATTTAAACACAAAAATTGAACAAAAATGATGTTTTTCTTAAATCTAAGCTTGTACACCTATATTCTAAAGATACTAGATCAGATTTACCAAGGTAAATGATCCTTTAGTGTACACAAAAGCTTCGAAAACAAAGAAAGAACAAGAAGATAATGTACGTACTAAAAAATGAACCAAAACAAAACACAATAACTAAACAAATCACTCCATGGCTCTTGATACCAATTGATGAATATCTAATAACATACTTGATGAGGGAAAGAGAGGTATTTCTAGAGAGAGAGTGGTTGGATAAACACTTTAGGGAGAGAAAGTAAACATAGAAAGAAAATGCATTAAGTGTGTGAAACAAATGAACAACCAACACCCTTTCCATAGCATGGAAAGGGTATAAATACTTCCTATGGCCGGCTAATGGACATGGCTTTCATGGGCTTTCCATGGGCCTTGGACTAATTAGCCTAGTAAGTTTCTAAAAATAACTAAACGAGCTATCTACTGATAACTATGAAAGTGACCGACACTTTCGTGTTCCTAACATAATATCTGTTACGGCGTAACCAAAGTGGTTACGCCAAGACATAACCTTACTACCACATGAATACGAATTAAGGCGACTTTGAATTCCATATTCTTATAGAGAGAACCTGCAAAATGAAGTTAGAAACCAAAAACCAACTAATATGCAGAAAATAAAGGACGGGTTGTCTCCCGACAAGCACTTTTGTTTATTATCGAGTCTTTAAGTTAGACTCAAGACGTATACTACGTCTTTGCTTGATCATTTCCTTCTTGGGCCATTTTTTCATTAATCTGGCTCTTATTGCAGCAACATTATCCCTAGTTCTTAGTATTTTCTCAACTCCTAATACTTTTACCTTTGTGTAGTTCTCTCCTAGACCAACGGTGTATCGAGTGAATTTAGCTTTCTCGATTAGAATCGGCGTTGGTTCCTCATAGGTCATTCCTAACAAATTGCACCTTCTCTTGTTATAAGCTTCGTCATTAATGAATCCGTCATATGATATTGGTTTCAAATAATCTAGAATCCCTTCTAGATCGTCTTCATCTTCACTAGTATTATTAAACCAATTATCGTTTAATTTGTCATGAATAACCCCTAATATTGCATTTGCTTTATCCTCTCCACATTCATCTGGATCTTCCAAGTTTTTATCATCTTCTTCCTCTTCTAATATTTCTTTCTTAAAATCCTTGAGAATTCTTTCCCCGGTCATCTTGCATACTTTCCCGTATCTTATTCTCATCCAATCGTTTAAACTTAGATTTTCCCATTCTAGTTCGTCTTGTTTACTATCATTATTGCTTTCCCAATAATGTTTTTCTATGTTAATTGGTAAATCTCCTCCATCACATATGTTGCTACTCGGATTACAAGATGCCTAATAGTGATGCTCATCCTCCTTTTCTTGCAAAATTGCCCTACACCAATGTTCACTTTGAGGTGCAGAGTATTTTTCATTTTCCATATTAGTTATCTTGTATACTACTTCTTCGTATGATTCCTGTACGTCTATTTCATAAGAGAAAATATCTGAATCGATACTAAGTAACTGGTTAAACTCACAGGATTCAGAATCGTATAGGAATAAATCATAATCAATTTTCTTAAGGTTGTCATCCTCTATGAATGATTTTGTTTTTATCGATTGAACAGATTCAAAATTTGTTATAGTAAAACTACTTCTCATTTTGAATATCACTTTTTTACTTCTAACTTTTAGAGAAATGGTTTTTCTGAATATATCAACTTGGGCGTATGCGGTGGCTAGCAGGGGTCTTCCAAGAATGATGGGCATCCTAATGTCCTCAACCATATCAAGGATAACAAAATCAACAGGGAAGATGAATTTGTCAATTTTTATCAGATGATTTTCTAGTTTTCCCTTAGGCGTGCATTTGGTGTTATCAGCCATCTAGATTACCATATTAATTGGTTCGAGTTTTCCTATGCCTAAACGTTTATAGATAGAAAAGGGCATGATGTTGATGCTTGCTCCTAAATCTGCTAAGGCCTTTTTGAAATCTAACTTCCCAATGGAACAAGGGAGAATGAAACTTTCGGGATCTTGTTCCTTAGGGGGCAAATGATTTTGAAGAAGAGCGGAGCACCTGGGATTCATTCTTATTTCATTATCTTCTTCAGTCCTAGGTTTGTTTTCAACCAAGTACTTTATTTGCTTTGCGTAATTATCAGTTTGCCTAATTTCTTTTAACAAAGAACGATTTATTTTGATTTTCTTTAAGCTCTCCATAGTTTGATGCACCAATGCTTCTTCTGCATGATGCTCTAATAGTTTAGGGAACGGTATCGGGGGTTCATAAGGATCAACATACAGAATCCTTCAGATACCAGAGTCCCATGTTAATGGTACCTCTTAAGTATCGAAAGATCCTTTTAACCTCTTTGGGGTGTTTTTCAGTCGGTCTTGCTTGATATCTTGCACAATAACATACTGCTTGCACTATATCTTGTCTACTAGATGTCAGATGCATGAGTGACACGATTTTACTACGGTAGTCAGTTTGGTCTATGAGTTTTCCACTCAAGTCTGCATCCAGTTTAGGTTTCGTAGCCATTGGTGTACCAATGCTTTGACCTTTTTCCATACCATGTTTTCTAAGTATCTCTAAAGTGTACTTAGCCTGATTGATAAAGATACCTCGCGAGGATTTGTGGATAGCCCTAAAAAGAATTTCATTTCTCACATTAAGGACATCTCAAATCTACTATGCATTAATTTTTCAAATAGTTTATAAAATTTAGTGTTTGTGGACCCGAAAATAATGTCATCAACGTAAATTTGCACAAGTAAAATGTCCTCCCCGTATCTGATTGTGAATAGAGTTTGGTCAATTGTATTTTTAGTAAAACCTTTGGACATCAAGAAATTTGAGAGTTCATCATACCAGACTCGTGGAGCTTGTTTCAATATGTATAGAGCTTTCCTTAAGTGGTAAACCTTTTCTGGATGATCAGGGTCAACGAACCCATCTGGTTGTGCAACATAAACCTCCTCCTTAAGTGGACCATTAAGAAATGTCGTTTTCACGTCCATCTGATAAATTGGAAAAGACTTGTGTGCAGCATAAGCGATGAAAATCCGAACAGTTTCCAAGCGAGCAACTGGAGCAAATGATTCTTCGAATTCAATACCCTCTTCCTAAGCATAACCCTTTGCTACAAGTCGTGCCTTATTGCGAATTACAGTTTGGTCTTCATCCTTTTTGTTCTTCCATAACCACTTTAGCTTGATTACGTTCTTGCCAAAGGGTTTGTCAACGAGTTCCCAGACTTGGAGTCTGTCAAACTGATGAAGCTCTTCCTGCATTGCCTCTATCCATGCAGAATCAGCCATTGCCTCCTTAATGGTTTTCGGTTCAGCAGTACTCACGGTGAGTGCGAACATACACATTTCAGGATCGGTTGCAAGTTGTCGTCTTGTTTGCACTGGCTTGGATGGATTTCCACGAACTTGAGTTAACGGGTGATCTTTTGTCCATCGGTATTCAGAATCTTGTGGTTGATTGAAGGTACACATATTTGCAATTATATTTCTGTGTGAGGAGACTCAGTCTAAATTCTCGTACCGACGTACAGAAAGGATTGATAAATTCATGTTGTTGAACTTGTGTATCTTCTGCTTGATTATCGTTGTTTTCCTCAGCATGAACATTTGTAGTTGGAGTTGTTGGTTCTGTTGAAGATGGATTATTCGTTGTAGGTGGTGTGTCTTGTTGTTTAGAATTGTCAGTGGGAGAAGAAGACTTGTTGACACTTGAAGTACCTGCGTTGAAAAATTCATCGTACAAAGGACCGAAAAGAAGATCCAACTCTTGTTGTGACGGAACTGTTGTATCTGCTAAAGGAGAAACATTTCATAGTTAGGGGACGGGGCCAGAGTTGTCATAATCTGACGCCTTTTGTCGTTAGGGAACGAGGTCTGAAGTGTCATTATCAACAGACGTCTCAGACATCTCTTTGATCTCATCAAATCTGAGATGTATGGATTCAACTATCAATTTGGTTCTCTTGTTGTAAACACGATATCCCTTTGATTGAGTGGAGTATCCTACCAGAATGCATGAATCCCTTTTTTCTTTTATTTTATCTTGATTTTCACAATCTCTGGTTAGGTAACAAATGCAACCAAAAATGTAAAGGTGTTTAATTGAAGGTTTCATGTCATTGATGATGTGATATGCCGTTTTCTCATGTGTCGGGAGTATAGCATGTGGTTGTAATTGCTTCAGCCCAAAAGAACAAAGGAAGTTTAGAAGCTGAGAGTATTGTTCGAGCAGCCTCAACAAGAGTGCGGTTCTGTCTTTCGACAACGACGTTCTGTTCAGGTGTTCGAGGAGTAGAAGTCTGATGTTCAATGCCTTCTTCTCTGAAATAAGCATGGAGTGTCTTGGTCAAGAACTCTGTGCCTCTGTCAGTACGGACAGTAATAACTTGAGCTTGAAGATTGCGTTGAATCATCGTGAGAAAGTCTTTAAGAACTTCTGGTGTTTCATCCTTGGATCGTTGAAAAAGAGTCCAAGTGTATCTTGAATAGTCATCAACAATCAGCAGAATATATTTCTTCCCATTTATGCTTGCAACCCGCATTGGACCACACAAGTCCATATGAAGCAAATTTAACCGGCCTTTTGAACTTGGAATAGTCTTTGTCTTGAATGAACTCCTTTTTACTTTACTCACTTCACAAGAGGAACATAGTTGATCCTTGATGTATTTCAACTTTGGTAAACCAATCACGACATCTTTCTTTAAAAGCAAGTTGATGTAATCAAAGTTAAGATGAGAAAGTCTTCGATGCCATAGCCATGCTTGAGTTGGTGAGGCTTTAGCCATGAGACATATTGGAGTTAATGAAGTTGTTTCTTGAAGAGAAATTGTATAGAGATCAGATCTACGATTACCGATGAGTAAATTGTTTCCTTGAAGATCTCAAATGAAACACGTAGATTTTTAAAAAGCAACATCTAAATCCGCATCACAAAATTGACCAACCGAGAAGAGATTGTGATTGAGGCCTTCGACGTAATAAACCTTGTTGATCATGATATTTCCTTGAAACAAATCTCCGTAACCAAGAATTGGAGCAAATTGATCATTTCCAAAACAAACAGTACCCAGATATTTTTCAACAAAATTGCACAGATTCGATATATTGCCCGTCATGTGCTTTGTGCATCCCGAGTCAACAATGAATAGGATGAGTTGTATAATCTGCAAGAGAATTAAAGGACGATTGAATACATGACAAATTGGATCCTAAAGTATTTGTGAGTTTCAAGACATTAGTTATCCTAGATGCATTATCTATGGCAAAACTAACTCTCTTTTTCACAGTTTCATTCCTAACTTTAGGCACCCATTTCATTTTTGTCTTAGGAACCCATTTATATCCTGATGGGCATTGTTGTTCTATCCACCATTTCTACGCCTTACTAGTTTTCTCATACA